>JAVTVY010013813.1:0-53575 GCA_036873755.1 Hanleya hanleyi | reverse complement strand
ACTAGATAACCGTGCCTCACTTTATATAAGTTTGCCTCCGTTTAAAAATGTATGCATACTTGAAGTCGTCGCGTTTTCCCATTTTCTTCCAATTATTAAACTTTGAACTGCCATGAAATTAATTCCAGGATGAAATATAAAAAAAATAATAATAAGGCAGGCTTATTCTGATAAGTGATTGGAATCTACAAGTTCAAATATTTTTGATGAATACTAAAGGAGTTTAGCAAGGACATTTTTGAAGGCTAAACTTTCTCAAACCGCTCCATTTAAGTTTTAGTTATTCAGCTGTAGTGAACAGAAGAACGCAATGGTCACTTAAATCTAATTCTCTGAATAAATAGCCCCCCAAAAAATACGAAACTCGTTTTGGTGAGTTTATTGAAGCAAAAACTGATGAGTTGTCGAACATCTTATCGCTAGGAATCCTGCAACCTTAATGAATCAGATAATTTTTCCGCACAATCCTTACCATTACGAGAACGGAGGAGTCGTAATTCCATTTCCGCTTTACCCACTTCCGGTCCGGTATTGGGAAGGTCAAGTTCGTATAAGTCGTCCAAAGAATCTTGTAGCTCGTCCTCATTTTGTTCAGCAATTCCTCGATGGATCCTCTGTCTAATGGCAGTATATCTGGGATCTGTCAATGAATCAGGTATGAAGGTGTCAAGTCGTTCAAAGGTAATATTCTGACCGTATCAACCAGTGCGAGGAACACAGGCTTCGGTTTCAAACCACCCGAAGGGATATCTTCAGTAACTTCATGATTGACAAGATGTTCATCCAAAAAAAGGAAAAGGAAAATATTTGAGTGACCTTTTAAATTAATCATTCAAATGTGTCACAACTGTATATAAATAATTCCATAATGAACATATTGAGGTATTTTGACATTTCCACTTTAATTAAAGTTAATTCCTGGACAATTCTGTCTGGCGTCGATGACAACGAACGGTGCAACAGCACATGCTTGGCTGCATGACCTCTGATTCGTCAATCTCTGTGTAACCCAGAATATATTTTTAAATATTTTATCGTAAATTTAAGCGTATTGGTCCTTTTTGGAATAGCAGGAATTTTGATTCATATTATCATATTTACACCAGTTATCAATAGTTGGAAAACCCGCTTCATGTTATAACGATAGGGGAGAGATCGTTAGAATGAACCGGAGATCAGGCGATGGCCAACGTGCTGTGCGCCTGTCGCCACCGCCAGGGCAAAATAGCATTTTCCATGGAAAAATGTGGAAAGAGCGGATTAATCTAGTGTAGGCCTACCTCTGGCAATAATGTCGGTGTTGTCGTCCCTTGAATGCTCGCTTTCTTTTGGTCCGCCGTCTGTGGTGTCACTGGTAGCAGAAGGCTGCATGGTATCACCGACCACAGCTGTTTGTTTGGGAGGCTGGCCTATCTCTATAGCGCCACCTTCCTCAAGTATATCCGGCATGTTTGGTAGCTGAATTTTCTCTTGGTTACCACTTAGTTCTGCAATTTTATCGTCAGGTTTATCGTTCAAGTCTTTCTCTGGTCGAGTATTGTTGACCTCTTTTCTTCTCACTCTTTTCTTTTCAAACTCAATAAGGTAATCAAATACACTCTGAAAAGTTTGTGCGGCGGTTGGATCCATTCCCACAACCTTCAGTCCATATGTTCCGTTTCTGGGTAAGCGTATCTTAAAGGTTGCAATTTTGCCCTTGACAGTTTGATTGACCAAGCGTTTACTATCCGCTGCTTTGAGATCCGAACCTGATAGCGCGGCAAACAGTTCGATTGGTCTTTCCAATTCAAAGATAATTTCAAGTTCTTCCCTGTGCCAATATATAACTGCATTACTATGGGAAACTGTTCTAACTCCCATATTTTCCAAGCCCGACTTTTCGCCAGCCCCTTTCCCGAAGTCTCGTGGATAAGCACCTTTCAAACAGTCTTCTTCAGAAACGATCACGTAATTGCAAAAGTTCTCCGGGGACGATTTCACTGAATCTTCCTGAACGAAAACAGAGAAACCATATTCTCCCTTTCTTGGCGTTCTGACACTAAAAACAACCTCGTCATTTTCAACCCAGTGAATGACGTGATCCGTCAAAGCATCCGCCACTTCATTAGCATGCAGTCTGTGAGAAAAGTTTAGATTTCTTTGCGATGCATCCGCAATCTTGAATCTTATTTCAGCAGTTCCTGTCCGTGTTCTGATCCTTCCCGACTTGTGCGTCTTGGGTGTCAGTCGAAACTTAGACGCTTCTAAACCTGGGCCCCATCCAATCGGAGGAACATGTGGATATGGCACACAATTGTCCGAATTAGTATCTGCTACTATTTTATACAGAACTGCCCAGTCGTATTCATAACCCGGATCGTCAATGCTGCAGTCTTTACCGATCAGTTCCAAGCGATATGTCCCCACTTCAGGAACACGCACCTCTACACTCAAAATATCTGGTTGGATCTTATGCACAAACACAAAGTCGCTCTTTCGTGTCAGATATCCACCTACTGAAGGTACGTCATCTGTCTCGGATTTCGACAAAATACAATGAAACTTCAAGTTGCCAGAATCCTCTCTTGGGATTGCGAACCTGATATCCACTTCACCACTGAGACAACGTATGAGACATTTGCTATGCGTGATCAGAGACATGTTCATATTAAAAAAACGATCCTTTAGGAAGGCCATTTCCTGGAAATCGGCCAAGGATACCGGGTTATCCAAGAGCTGCCACTCTTTCACGTACGGGAAATGACTGGCCGACATCTGCTCAGGGTCGGTCAGGAAGTAATTCTCGTCACAAGTGTACACAGTATTCTTCTTAGCTTTTTCCTTTCTCGTCCAGCCTTTTTCGCCTTCAAGATGGCGCCAGTTGTCGTCGTCATCGTCAACTGCGCATGCGGCCCAGTAGGCATTAAGAAATCGCCAATGACCGTCGATGAGAACAGCGTTCCACTCTCCATACAGCTCGTCTCGCTCAACCGCCTGCCCCAGTTGATAGGTGGAACCCTTCATCAAACCGTTGATAATCACACAAGGGATATCAGCCAGCCTAATAATATACATCAACACAGGTAGCTAAATTATGCGTGTCAATAACCCTATTGGACATTATCCTCTGGTTAACTTTGCTCGTTAGGAAACAACTTTGTCATTGGATTTCGTCTTCAAATTACAGCACAAACGGTGTTGCTTTAGACCGCGCTGTCATTCTCTGGGTGGGGGCTACCCGAGTACAGAAGTCATTATTCATGGAGTAACTACTGGATGGGCTCAATTTTTCATAGAGATAGCATGAACATGTATAACTACTACACACCATGTGGATAACTCATGTCGGATGACATATAACATATTAGATTAGGTTTTGTACCTGAGCCATTCAGATTTACCTGCATAGCGTCATCATCAACTGGGCATAATTCCCCTTTTGTTCTTTTATCCGCCATAATTGATGGAGAGGCCAGTAGGGGTCCGGCTCTCGTCGTATCTCCATAGACTCTAGAGGTTGCGACGTGATCCACGAGAACAGGGCGCGTACTTTACACAAATGTCCGCTCAATCCTTCCAATAGGAATTCCACCAGCTTTGGGTAAGGTTGGCGAAGAAGTTCATCCGGGACCTGAAATATGAAACAGATTATTGCCATTGAATCCGTTCAATGTAGAACATTTTTCTCATTTTGCTTCAAATATGGAACCACATTTCATCCGATTTATTCCGCTCCAGTTCGCATGTTTATCACCTTTGTACAGGAATATATTGACCAATAGCCGTGCTGATAGATCACGTGATAGATCCTGTATCACAGCCCACGCTGAAACGATGGGCTCATCCATGCTTTGGTGAGAACTTATCAAGGAAAATTCAACATCGTAATTTAGATTACCAGTCCAGATATATAAGATGTTATCTCATATTCTGAAATCCATGTCGAAAAATGCATCGATTCATGTGCGTAGATCAAGTACGGTAATTTAATAGCGGTTTCTGGACAAGAACGCGTTGAAAATAAGATAAACTGTTGCAGTGCACGTTCGGCAACCTTCACTTGGTCGCATTGAATGGAAAACGTTTCTGCTTCGGTCAGAAACACGAAACTGGTCTATATTTTCTTTCTTCCTAATGCAATGTTGTGAATAGATATAAGTGTGTGTGTGCGTGCGTGCGTGTCACTGGGTGGCATTATCTCAGAAATGGTGTCCTGTGAATGTCACGGGAGAGAAAGGCGCAGTGAGTGATTCAATCGGTTAATGTGGGTATACCATTGTAAACCTAAGAATGTGCAACGATTTCTTACAAATATATCCTACCTTAAATCGATTTGTAGGCTGTACAGTTTTGTAAAAGGAAAAAATAATTAACAATCTCCACATTCGGACTGATTCTTATTCGAACACAATTCAAACTGTCCCATCTTGAAATCTGTTGACGAAAGCATTAAAACTAATAAAGTGTTACTTACCATTGTGGCTCGCCGGTCAATATCCCTGTACTTTTCGGGATCATAAATATCGCTCTTCAGTGTTGGAGGTTGGTGTGGTGGAGGTAAGTCATCGCTGAGATTTGTAACGTCATCGGAATAAACTAACAATCGGCTGCTGTACTTAAATGTCGGACGGAACGGATAAGTCGCCAAAAGTCGACCCGGTGCTGGAACACCCTGGGGTTAGAAAGAACACTCGGAAAGATGATAGCTGAATTTAGAGAGCAAAAAATGTTCCATCCTAAAGTTCACTCTGAAGACCTTGCTTTTCGAAATTGAAATCAACCAAAAACAGACCACCTTCCCTGCCTAATATAAGAAAACAGAAGAACACTTGGTCATACTTTATTAAAACGTTAAACTGAATGGTCATGAAAACATTACGAAAACATCATTTTAAAACCTTATTTATAACGTTATTATAACAAGGCAATAATAACGGGTTTGAATTTGCTATCACGTCTGATTTTATCCAATAATGTTATGAGATGCCATTTTGCGACGTTCTTATGATCTTACAGAAGAAGTTGATTTTTCCAAAACCTGTTGATAATATTTTGAAATAAATATTTTTCATGAACACTTTCACGATATTTTCGACTAGGTGAATGGAATATTTGCTCAAGAAATTCTAGCGAGTGATAGTTCCATAGTCTATTGTTGAACAAACGTCATAGGGACGGATATACGTTGTCTCGACTAGACAATATTCCACTCTGATTCAAACGCTACTCCCTATTCAATCTCATCCGTCCGTTCAATAGCTTTTTTAAAGTTTAATACATCTAGTTTTCACACCAAAAAACAATCTTTACATTTTTTAGTGATGAAACTTGAATTGGCTATTTTTGCGTCACATTGACGTCATGTTAGCCGTTTTTCGCGATTTGCTTTCATAAGATAGACAGAGCGTGTTCCAAGGTATAATTTAGTTCAATATCTTTTTAATATACGATGATATCGTTTTTTTAATAAAGGCAGACCAATTGCCCAGAATTAAACAGGGCTACCAATCGAGGAGCTTAACGGACTCTTTTACCAGATTTTATCTCTTTTATTTTTATTTCCACTAATGTTTCAAATAATTTTGGTCATGTATGAAAGAAAAGAAATTTCAAACCACTTAAAATCTTGATCAGGCCTGCTATTAAAAAATATTTCAAACGCCACAGCAATAGATTTATCCGCCGTAAAATAAACTTGCGTTGTTTGCGCTGCGTTAATTAAAACAGGCCAGATGAAGATTTTAACTGAATTGAAACGCCTATACAGTAGAGCCTTTGGTGCACGAAAGAAATGTGTTGAACATTTTGCGGAGCTGGAAATAAAACGATAAAACTCAATGAGAGAGATGTCCGTCTATCAAATTATACAAACTCCCAAGATTTTCCAGTATACATGTGAAGTTTTCAATCAGGATTATATCCCTATATTATATATACAGACCCTAAGTGAACAAGCAATCGAGTCAGAAGCTTTCAGCATTGAATTACAATGCTACTGGCTAAAGAATTTCTCATTAATATTTAATGCGTCAAAGCAGGTCAAAACAACGTACCAATGCCGGTAGGTCTTAAGAGCTCCAGTAACAGGTATAATCCAGATTGTGTGCGCGCCTATATTGCATTCAAAATGCTGCAATCGGAATGAGCAATCCGTTTTACTTCAGATTACTGTAACACCTCAAAAGGGTTTCACAAAGAAAGTAATTATTTATATGCAGCATTTAGCCAGGAATTATGCCTTCGCAGTCAAACACAACGGAAGCTAAAGTCGTCATATAATGGATCAACTCACCGGAAATTCCTCAACATTTGAATTGATATAACTAGCTCAGTCATATTTTGCGCGTAGATAACCAACGAAGGATCCAGATAGCGTTACATTTTCACCCATTGTCTATAAACTTGTTTATTTGGGCGTTCCCCATCGATAGTGTACTTGTTTTGTCAATAAATAAACAGATCATTCGTTCGATATATGCGCGTTGTCAAGCTTGTTGGACAAGTTATTTTCTACTGGCACGATGAGCACTGTGGGATCTACGAATGGTCATCAGGGGAGACTGGGAAAATGCGTGGGGGAGGTGTTTGAAATGCTCCTGAATAGGACATCCACTCTCTCACAGACTAACAACCTATTGCATCACTCACCCATTCCCACCCCCCACCATCACCACCACCAAAAACGCACACATGACACATTGCCAACCTGCAATCCCCTACCACCACATTCGCCAAAGTCCTATCATTCGATATGCAACTTAGATCATGTATACAATATTATATATAAACATACCTGATGAGTTGATGACGAACAACCCATAGTGTGACGGCATCAATCAGATTACGTTCGGCAATATTTCTCTGTTTTTCACTCGTCATATATTGACAACTGTTTAGCTGCAAATCTCATTGTTGTGCCAAATTTGAGTTGCTATCCAATCAAGAATACAGTATGTCCACTTTGATACTCTGTCATCCCAGACGACTCTAGTCAATTATCATGTTCACGGCAATGTGGTCTACTTCTGAAATATTCCCTCTTGTTTCTGGAGTTCCGTACTTCGGCACCGCAGCATGGTAACATACGGCTATGTGTCCAAGCACCGAATAAATGTTGTTTAGACTCGACACCTACGCCTGCCCACATTACAGGTCAGGTTATAATCCACATAATGCCCAGAATGAGTGGATTAAGGGATTACCTGAAACATATTCAGTACGCTTGAGTCCAGTTTTGCCATATATTTCGAAATCCGAAATAAAAGTGGGCTCAAACAGTTCTTGCTTTGTATACGATGGAATTAGTTTGATGACGTTGGCCATTTCTGCACGTGTCAGAATAGACGTTCGGGTGTATATTACAGGGACATTGTATTTGCGGAATCCATTATAAAATGTGGCATGATCATAATAACGCCCGGAACTGGATCTCTTTGGTTCAAAGAATAATGAGATTGGGCAATACAAGTGGGATCCCTGAAGCAAATCGCGAAGTTTGGCAATATTACCACGGACCGTCTTCATATTGACGCTTCAGCTCTTCGTCCAAGGGATAATTATCATTTTGGCCCCAAGTTTGACACGACAGTTCCTGACAGTTATTTGTTGCATGACTTATTTCAATCAAGGGGAATAATATCACATCTGAGTTCACTGGGATTGGGCATATATCTCAAATATTGCTTTTGTTCAAATCAATTCAGAAGTATAATAGGTAATCGTAATACGTAGATCGGAATCTCTAGCCGTGAAAGGCGCGAAACTACGTCATTGTCCACCTGATGGCCGGGTCAAGGTTAGGCTTTAACATTGGCAATTATGACCAAAATCGAAAATAGATATCATGGTGACTTTCAAATACTCAACATCAACACAACTCTGAAGATGGTATTGTCTACAGTTAAATAGACACTTGCAAACTGAAGTCATCGCCTGTAAAAGTCTGTGAATAAAAGATAAACAGTATTGTAAATGTAAATAAATATTTCGTTACCTCACCTCAAGAGTAAAAACGTTAGATGGGCTATATGACGTCGTATTACGCCTTTTGCGACTGAAGAGTTCGACCTCGGGACTGTCCTACATTATTTAATTCCAAACAATGCCTAAATGTGAATGTGGTACCCGCCAGATGATAGGATGGTATTTTGTGAAAACGAATGTCGATCAGTCTTGGGTGTAATAGCCTTGCTATACCATTTTTGTAAACACACTCGCGAGATACACCTTCGTCCATAATGAGGAATTAACCGAATTTTCGGAAACTTAGCCTGGGGAGATGTCTCACTTCGTCCCAATTCCATCATATATGAGTGTATCGAATACTCAGAGCTCTGGGGTGAAAGAGGTTCCGGTAGAAACTCTTGAGTTAAGGGGGCGGGGGGCGGGGGGGTGGGCAGGACGGGAGAATTTGGTTTAATGTCACACTCAAGGTTATTTCACTCATATGGAGCCGACAGCCAGTTTGGTTGATGGAGGAAGCTGGACTACCCGGAGAGGACCACCGCCCGTCGGCAAGTAACTGGCAAACTTTCACACATGTACCAGCGGGCTCGAACCCGTGCCAGACCAGTGGTGGGTGGCTAGCGGTCACCAGCGAAGCAACTTAGACCACTTGGCCGCCTAGGACCTCTAAAACTGAGGATGAAGCAAGCTTCCCCAGAGCTGTTTGCACGATGAACGTGTTTTCGGAGGACGGTAGGTTTTGTGCAGGCACTTGAACGAGTAGCCACTAAAGCTTTGATGATTCTAAGTTTAACCCCTCGATTCACAGTAGTTGAACATAACATCAGATCGTCGTTTTGACATCGCCCAGTGGATTAACTATTTCGCAAATAAGCGTCGATGCCCAACCCATGTAGACCCCTCTCTCCAGCCTACTGTGGACATTTACAGCCACTGTGACCCAGGAAATGAAGACTAGAGCAGGGGTGATGAGCTCGCATATTCCCCGCTGTGTGATTCTATGGTACACCGTCATTTTATAAACTCAAACCATTAAAATTAGCGACAAATCACTCGACTGGTATGATTAATTGCACTGTGCATACATGTATTTCAAACACTCAATCTTATTTCCAAGTATAACACGAAGTCACAATGCGAAATGCGAAGTACGATACGAAGCATGACACGAATGGCGATGCGAAGTACAACACCAAGCGTGACACGAATCGCGATGCAAAGTACGATACGAAGCGTGACACGAATGGCGATGCGAAGTACAATACGAAGCGTGACACGAATCGCGATGCGAAGCGAGATGCGATGACACTCGCTAAAGGGGATATACCAGACTCGAAGCGAGATGCGAACGGAAAATATATCATTGCACGTGATCCGAATCAGAACGAAGCCTGTGCTGCCATCTACTTTCATTAAACGAGGCATTTGCTGCTATTTGCTTTCACAGATCCATCACCGTAGTATATGGCCTTGCATTGTTGGTTCCAGTTAAACATTTCTTGTTGCAGTTTATTATTTCGAACATTTTGTTACAATTATATTCCAAAACGAAAAAATCGCCTGGAGCACGGCGGTAGAACTATGAACATAGCGGAATTCCCAGTATACGGGCCTAGGTTCTACATGTATCATTATGGCCGGTACTCGGATTACTGTACTCAGGGTTCCGGTCAGAAGTACGCGGAACTCCGAGGATACGACAGAGGCGCGGAATTAACATTCTTGGTAGAATTAAGGATAGCTATCCCCTTAGAGGCAGTTTTTGCACCCCCGTGACAATTTATCGTCTGTATCAGTAAATATAAAAGATAATCATAATAAACTACATATTTTATTAAAGCGTACATCGTAGGGATTCCAACTATATGTTTGTATAACCGACGCTGCTACTGTGTAGAAAATATTCCAATTTAAAAAAAAAAAAAAAAATGAAAACAATAGCGTCCATTTTTCAACTGAAATTTCATGAAAACTGTTGGACTTGTTTCAACTTTGATGATATACCTTGATAGGAGACAATTCGAACTAGTAAACTTTATCTCATTTTTTTTATTTCTGCCTGGTTTTGTTTTTACAGCTATTTTACTAAAATAAATTGAAAAAAACGTACTATTTTACGGTCGTTTGTCTTAAAAGATGAATAATTAAAAAACTAATCCGAACTTACAAAAAGTGAGATAACGTTCACTAGATTACCTTATAAGTAACAAGCATGCAAATTTCAAAAGCGTAGCATGGATACTTTTCGAGAAATAAACGTTTAAATCTCGGATTTTGTACAAAAATGAAAGACTACAAATCGGGCAAAATGTGTCCAGCTATACATCTGATGAATTAATCCAAATGTTTTGCTTGAATTCTATTGTCAAATACATTTTTAATCTGTCTAATGGGACCTACTCGAATTCCTGTTTATTCTGGATAACTATTACACTAAGTTTCTTTCATCAAGGCGGTTTAAAGCCCAATTTAAACTTTAAAAACTTGTTCAGCTGAGAATTGTTTACACCTCTGTAGATCGCTTCACGGCGGGTGTCTGAGTGAAGTGTCACTGTTATAATTAGAAACAAAAATACGGATGTTTGCATGGTTTTGATCAGAAGGGGGTAGATTAATGTAAATAAGTAGGACTAATAGATAATTAGCTTACCATAATACTGCGGAAATGAGTTATGGAAAGGGAAATTTAACAGACAAAAATAATAGTAGCCACGCCCAAGCTAAGGCAATCTGTTTAATTTTTCCAGTGCCTCGGAAACTCAATTTTTAAACCTGATATTGAAGCACTTCTATTTATAATTTTGATTTCATTTTTCACCAAATGTTAGAGGAAATAGTGAATATTTGAATGCAGAAATAAAAAAAATGACCAATTTTGACCTCTAAGGGGATAACTATCCTTAAGACATTCATTTAAATTGCAGACGATTTGCTTTCAGATGAGGGATTAGATTTTTCAGACCTCAAACAGATTAGACTACGGGAAAGCTAAAGTTATGCGAAGAGATGAAACCCTTCTCTCTGACTACTGCGGTCACATAAACTTATTATTCAGTCGACGTGTTCGTAAGTATAGGTCATGGTACAGGGGAAAAACGACTTCAAATACAACCAGTTTCATCTGTATAGCCTACATTTAACAACGGTGAATTTCCGTGAAGACGTTAACAAATATTTGTTAAGCTTGCGGGTGCTAATTCAGTTGTGGGTGATCCGCATTCGCTATTTGCTGAACGGCATGGATGTCAACAAGAAATTCCCTGTCACAATTCACCTTCATGTCAGCTGTGGACATTCCAGTTTATGAACTCGTTGTAGAGCACATTTACTCCAAAATGCTGACAGTTCAAGTGAATCCTGTACATGGCAAATGAAATGTTCTTTTACCTGAAGAGAGGTCCGGATGTTGCCCATATCAACGGTACAGGTCATTTGTAACTGGAATAATATCGTTCAATCCATAACTTTTACGAGATTGTTAATCGGTATTGCTACCTTGTTATGTCGTGAATGGAGAATATAAATCTAATCCTTTCAACTTTCAAAATTTAAATCTCACCAGCATCTCGATGTACTAAGTACATGCACGTGGTCGACTTATCCACACAAAATTTATGACCTCTTCCGATCAGTCCCAGAGCACTAAGACCTGTCTTACTGTATGTCCAGGCCATTGGCATGTTTGTGAGTGATTAGTAAGATAATCCCCATATAAGCGACTCTGTGAAAGATATATAACTCCCCCACTTCCTTTCACTGGACTTGAAGGGAATGAGCAATTTCCACTAAGTTCATGTTAATCCCTGGCCAATGCTGCGGTGAACCGACGCCTGGTTGGCCGCTGGAACACCAGTTTTGTCTTTCCGAGCACTTCCCTATGTCTTTAACCGAGAATATATTTTTAACCTTCGCCTGGTTCGCCGCTGGAACACCAGTTTTGTCATTCCAAGCACTTTCCTATGTCTTTAACCCAGAATATTTTTTTAATCGATGATAACTGGTATATTTTAGACCTGAGGTTGCCATGGTTATGATACATGTAAGCTTATTGGTCCTTTCTTGGAATGGTGGGAATGTTTTATCCATATTATCATATTTACACCAGTTATCAACAGTTGAAAACCCGCTCCATGTTATAAACATATGGGAGAGACCATGAGAACAACCCGAAATTCACGATGGCCCACGTGCTATGCCGCTTACACCGGGCAAGACACCATTGTTCAAGGATTAATGTGGGAATCTGCCATTACTGCATTTATACCTTTACAAAAATGAACATGAATTGCAGGCAAGCACCTAAAAGGTGCGTGGACCCCTCAGCCTGTTTTTTTTTAGTCAAGTAGGATCAGGGCTGCATCTAGAGCCAGTTTAGTTTTGGAAAACATATGGGCACCCAAAACTCAAATGAAACAAAAAACGAAAGTGTTGTTGTTGTTCAATTTGAAAGGATTTCTGAAGGAAATACTCCTAGAAAAGCTTCTGGAAGCCTCAATATCGATCCGATTGCATGGCTGGGTATTGAATTTCATGTTAATAAACCTCTGTTTTGTGATTGATCACAGGCTCTTTGCGCCGAAATTCACTTAAAAAAATTGGACCCTCAATAATGAATTACCAAAAGGAACTGGGAGTTTGGGATCGGAACCTGCAAAAAATCCCTGGATACCGTATATAACAGACTTCGGTTTCACGTGAGTGGTGTGCTGGGATTACAGCATGCAAGGAAGTGTAGCTTTATCAGTGGCAATTTATGCATTGCACAAGTGTGATAACAAGTAAACACACTTATTGACACAGGCCCACCCTTATCATTATTTTGGGGGGGGGGGGGGAAAGGGGGGGGCATAAGCTCCAGGTATGCAAACTGATTCAAAATTGCACAGTCAGGCTAAAAATGGGCTCTCCTAATCACTCGTTTTACATAATTTCCAAGGTACAGTAACATGTTTGGTGACAAAAATTGAAGCATTATGTTGTACCAGTTAAATGTGTGGACACAAATGTGGTTCATGCAAAAGTTTTAGAATAAATCATATGATGTAGAATAGAATGATTTAATAGCAAAATTTAAGAAAAATGTTGTCCTTCATTCAATGAGAATCATGAATGGACCAGGCTTTCTTGTATCAGGGAACCTTCAAAATTCACAACGAAACATGCAACCAAGGGTTCCCGATGGGCATAGGTAACAGTGCAAAAGCTAAGCCATCAATAAATTAAAAAATTTAAAAAAATAAAAAATCATGAAATTATCATAGCCATCTGAAAATCTAATCATTTCATCTGTCAACATTCAGGAAGCTCTCACCAAAGTTTGGTCAGGCCCGACTTGATAGATCTGCAGATATTCAGCGGACAAGAACATGTTGATGGGCATAGATAACAGTGCAGAAGCTAAGCCATCAATAAATAATAATTTTTTTTTTAAATCATGACATCATCATAGCCATCTGAAAATCTAATCATTTCATCTGTCAACATTCAGGAAGCTCTCACCAAAGTTTGGTCAGGCCCGACTTCATAGATCTGCAGATATTTAGCGGACAAGAAAATGTTGACGGACGGACGCCGGACGGACGGACGCTAGGACGGACGGACGTATGTACATGGCAACGACAAGACCCCACAGCCCTATGGGCTGAGGGGTAAAACTGTGGAGCGATTATAATTTTAACCGGCATACGGAGAATACATAACTTGCCTGCTAGCATTTGTGAGATCATGCGCAGAATTAAATCAACGCCACAGAACATCACTGCAAAAACACGTCAAACAGGGCTATAAGGGGTTTTTTTTGATGAAAAATATCGTACACTGACAGCAAATTATGGTCGTAACTTGCATCTAAATTTGCTTAACCCGGGACTGCGGACCGTTTGAACAACATGTATCTTACATCCTTTTCACCCGAGTAGTCACAATCAAAGCGTGATTGAGATACAGTACTCAAGAAAAGGACTTGGAAATTCATTTGAACAAAGAATACAAGTCAGTGATAAAGACTTTGTGAAGAAGATCATGTCTTGCTGCCATCATTTAAAAAAAGATGACTTCTCATTCACAGGAAACCATTTTGTATTTAATTTTTCAAGTTCACGCATATTTTTAATTGATAACTGTCGTATGAAAACCTTCTTCCAATTATTGGCACAGGAAGTGTATTATGAGTGCGCCAGAAGCGAAGGCAGCGCAGGAAATGACGCCAATTCTGAAAGTGACATCACTGCACGCATCCGCACTCGCCTGCTCCAGCAACCATCACCACAATGCGCGTTGAATGAGGATTGCCCACTACCGAGGCTTAATTTCCAGTTCCCGAACGAACAGGTTTCTTTGGAAGATTCAATTTTTCCCATGAAGCATCCAGACTTGCCGCTGATCGAGAAATGGAGAAATATCTTAATTTGCCTAACAGATCTCTATCTCTATAAAAATGAAGCGGGCATTCTCTCTCGTCGACTTTATGACAAAAGAGATGATTACAATTTCGACATCGTAAACTATCCCTTTCTGGATAGTAATATTCCAGTGGGACCTGCATATGACGTATACATATCTCGCTTAGTAGCATTTGCTAGATCCTGTGTTAAATGTGATGATTTTAATCAACGTCACAAAACATTGTTGCAAAAACTTATAAAACAGGGCTATTCCACCAAGCGACTCCACTCAAAGTTTCTCAAATTTGGCGATACATATCGCATGCTGATATCAAAATACGAGCGTAGCGTGCAAGATCTATGGCGCTACGTTTCGGAACTTGTGTCTAATTCCGCTTAACCCGGGGCTAGGGGCCGTATGAACCCATGTACTTCAAGATCCTCATGGTACTCATATGAACAGTCACAATCAAAGCGTGACTGAGATACATCATTCTTTAGATGACGACTTTACAACGAATATTATGGATTAAGAATACTGATCAGCGATACGGATTTGATATTTTTGGAACATCATGATGTCTTGCCGGCATCATTGAAAACTGTTGACCGCTTCTCTCTTGCAGGAAACAAGCCTATGTTTATGTATACTATGATTGTCTTTTTGAATTTGGTGCTAATACTGTTATATGGAATATGGAATAGGTCTTTGGATTATGGACGCGGATATTCTCTAATGGACGACGGCTGGATTATGAATGACGGACTAGACGCTTGTAATTGATTTACATCCACATGTACCTGATCTTTACTAAATACCCTCATAGGTAATCTACCGGTGTATGCAGAAGTATGTTAACCTGTTTTACACGAGCTGCTGTCGATGTGATGCAACTATATATCCAGTTGAACTTGCACATACATTGCGTATAGACATATATATCAATACATTTATACCTGGTTTTTATTTTAATCTAAAAAACCAGCTCATATAGTACATTGTATCTACGATTATAATTAATCCTTGGGCGTAATCATAAGCATACATGCATACTCCTCTTCCGATGAATTATACTACTATTGAATGTTTGCGCATGCTTCCGCTATGCGTACAACTATTAAGAAATATGCTATATAGCCAAAAAGGTGTTGAACTCAACATCAATCAATGGTATTCAATTTGCACCGACACCATGTATCTCCAACACCCTTTATTACTGTTCGGTCTGTGTAAGTATGAGTGACTGAAGGCAGAAAGGTTCGAGAGGATCAATCACAACATCATGCTTCCCTGCATCATGAAGATAAATCCTAAGACAATGCAAGCAATTTTTTGTACACTATATCTCGACTATCCTTCCTCTAACCCTTCCGCCAATAGGACGGTTAACTTCTGACAGGACAATCTTTCGTGGCGGAAGGGTTAGATGAACCTCGGTCTAAGCACCAAAAAGTCAATACGTTTTGTCTCTTTACCGACCCTTGGAAGTATACTAAATTATTAACAATTCCATTTTCGTTCGTGTAATAATGAACACTCCGGCCAAACGTCGGGTTAACCGTAAGAAGCTGTCGGAACTTTCTTGTCGATCATAGCTGCCAAAATCGTCCTATGCAGCTGCAAAATCTATCACCAGTTTCTATTGCAGCTATGACAAATATACAAGCGAACAGTTATCAAACATCATTCGTGAATGGATGGAACGATGGCATGGGTATGAGCATGGATATTCACACAATATCCCAAACTCCGAACAGCGCATGTCAGCTGAACGACTATCGTCTGGCTACAAGCACTGCCCGCAATTGAAAATATCGTTAACACGCTTTCAGCGTTGAGATTACTCCGCAATATATACCTTCCTTCTTTCCGCTAAAAGCCTTTTGTTTCATCAACTAAATATATCCCAAAAGTATATGATAAATAGCTTACACCGAAACAGTTAGATTCTTGATTGTCTCGCCTTTCTCTCTCCTTGCGTAGGGAGCTGCATATGTGCGTGATTAGTCCCATCGTAATAAACCCACGTGTTCCCAGGTCTTTGGATCTGTGCTAGAGCATTCGACTGTGGGCAGTGCTTGTAGCCAGATGATAGTCGTTCAGCTGACATGCGCTGTTCGGAGTTTGACAATATCTGCGTTTTTGCGTCATTGTTCATGAAACATATTTGTTGACCTTGTCATGGTTAGTGCGTCTGGGATAGGAGAATATATGAACGAATTCGAATGATCAAGTTGATGGGATGCCACAAAAAAAAATAATATCACATTGCAAAAACTCGTATTCCACATCGCACAACCTGAGCTATTCTGCGTCGTGTGACGCGAACAGCCTGAGTGACCACGCAGTCCGCGTGAATATACACCCTAAGTCTTCACAGAGATAAAGTTTCCTCTCCGCCCTTCCGCAAAGACCATAGGCTAAAAACGGGTGACAAACGGAACACGTTCGTTGACAAATGCATACGACATGTATGTGAGGTAGATGACCAACTCTGTCGAGGTTCCATCTGCAGCTCATTCTTAACAACTGTGTCAGAGAGACGTGAACAGCTCAGTCTTTAACAAGTCGAACGCGCGGACCCTGAGCATTGTCACCAGTGTTCGCCTCTTCGTTACCCACACTCGTGGATTCAGTGACTCTCTCGTTCACACTCGGCTCTCTGTTATAAAAGCAGCGTATCCAGATGTAAATCATGGCGAAGAAGACCGCTACGCCGAGGATGAAGGATATGATAGGAAGTATGACCATGATCGAACCCCGCTTGTCTGTCTTCTCATCCAGAACTGAAAATATGCAAATAAATCAGAGCATAAATATACGTACATGATCCAACCAGCTTACTGCGGTTACAGCGATGCAGTGAACCTTTGAAACGGAGCATATGATGTGGAGAGTTTGTGTATGAGATCTCCTCTGTTTTAGGCAGCTAAGTTGTAAACCATCGTACGATGTAGCTGACCCGACTAGAGAAGGTACGGATCTCCCAGCTGACAGATTAAAACAGATCCACAATGAGAAAATGGATCTGTTAAGTTCATAAAGATCCACAATGGGTTTGTGGATCTGACACTTTTCATATAGATCCACAATGAGGTAGTGAATGTGACACTTTTCAAATCTATAGGTCGTTGGCTGCTGGTTCTGAGGCCTCACTCACAGAAGTTCCCGACTGTCATTTAGTAAGGCGCAACCTGTAACCATCTGAGTCATCTATACGCGGTAAGACTGACCCTGGGATCGTGTGTATCCATTTCAGACTACTTTCAGCAATGGAAGAGGGAATTTTGATGGCACAGATTTGTCGCTGAGGACAGTGCTGAACACATTGCATCTGTTTTTCCGTGCCTCCGGCCTTCGAATAAATATAGAAAAAACGCATGCTGTTTGGATAGGAAGTCGGATTGGATCAAATGTAAAATTGTGTGCTGATGCTCATTTGCAATGGGACATTGAATCTTTTACTACTTTAGGAATAACTTTTAGACCTGATCTATTTAGATTGAATGAACTCAACTTCAGCAGAAAATTTGATGCTATTAGACATACACTTGATAGTTGGAAAAGGAGGGGCCTATCGACTTTGGGCAAAATAACTGTGATTAAATCTATCGCTATTTCCAAAATTACTCATTTATTTACCTCTTTACCCAACCCACCAGAGGAATTAATAAAAGAACTGAATAAGATTATTTACGGATTTTTTATGGAACAATGGTCCCGACAAAATTAAGAGGAAATTAATAGTAAAAGATTTTAAGGATGGGGGCTTACGAATGCTCGATGTTATTTCATTTGTAAAATCTCTTAAAATATCTTGGCTAAGAAGGTTTTATATTTCAGACACCAAATGGTCCCGATTATTAAAACATTCCTTAGGTGATGTTTCTATATTTAGTGTCGGGGCTCTGTATTTCGATAATATCATTACAACTATTCACAACCCATTCTGGAAAGATGTATTGTTAGCATGGAAAAACTTTATTATGCAGGAAAGGATACAGGATCTGAATTGCAATGAAATTTTGAACCAGCCTATTTGGTTCAATCATTATCTAACCAAATCCGACTTCTTTATCCGTCATTGGTATAAAAACGGTGTAGTATTTTTTAAAGATATACTTGACCACAATGGCAAAGTACTCTCCTTTGATATAGTTAAAGCACGGTTTAAAATTCGCGGTACTATATTGGATTACCGGCGTTTAATACACAACATTCCGGTGTTTTGGATATCAAAACTACAAAATTATAGTAAATTGCAGTCCGACATCTATGTTCCCCCCATTTTGCCTTATGTCAGTAAGTTAATTGAAAATGAAAAAGGTTGTAGAAAATTTTATGATGTATTCGTTCATAACGATGTGATGTCTCTGTCTCAGGCAAGATGGGAGGAACTGTTGGGTATCGCTCTGAACTGGAGACCTATATATGCCTTGCCGAAAAAAACAACTTCGAATATTCAACTACAGGACTTCCAGTTCAGGGTTATACACAGATGCCTTACCACAAATGTAATGCTTGTTAAATTGGGTATCAAGGAGAGTAATTTGTGCACATTTTGTGTGCAGGAAAAGGAAACCATCAGCCATCTATTTACTGAATGTAACAAGGTGAAGGAAATCTGGCGTGATCTTAGGGCCTGGTTTCTAATTGCGACAGGCAAAGACATAGAAATCTCATGTATAAACATCTTATTTGGACTTCCTGCAAAATTTCTGCTAGAAAATCATCTAATTATTTTAACCAAGCAATATATATACAAGGCCAGATGCCGGGACACAAATTTGGATTTCCTTAGCCTTAAAAATACCCTGAAAAGTAACTTTGTATTAGAAAAGTACATTGCTGTTTCTAATATGAAAATGGAAAAGTTCGAAAGGATCTGGGCTCCAGTAGTTGCAAGCCTGTCTGATTAATTTGTACACAGGCCAATTACTACTAAATGTATTATTTAAGTAAGTGGCTTTTCATGCATGTCAGTATACTCAATATAAATATCTTCGCTGAAATGGAATGTACATATACACTAGTGTATATCATTCATATATATACAAGTGATGTGAGTGTGTGTAATAATATATACTTGCTTTGATAAAAACGGCTGTTGAATAAAAAAAATATTAAAAAAAAAAAAAATTCCATGCATTATTGTCGACAATGAACTTAATTGACCAAAGGTGTCCTTCATACTAAAACAGTATTTATTGTACATTGGACCCATTTTCTTCGTCCATAATATCAAAAGAAAGGGGCAGTAGCCACTGTAAACAGTGTTGCGAACCATGGACATAACAAATTTAGGGAACATAGGGCATGGGGAATCTCGTGAAAGCATTCCCACTGATGCTTAAATGAGGGGAGGGGTGATAAGGGGAGTTAATCTCTCTGGATGACATGATAAGTTATACACAAGGACATGGTGACCGGGATGGGCCATCTAGCAGCTGGGCTGACCCAGGCCGACGAATTATCTACAGACCTGTGTTGATATGGACAACTGGCCTGTGGTCCTATTGTAAGGAAAGAGCCTTAAGGAGCAGTAACCATCAACGACCACAATTCAAATCTAAACTAAACTTGTTAATCAATACTGCCGAAGTGAAATTTCAGGTTCTTTTTGTTTAATGTATTATACTACTGTTTATCAAAGGTAATTTTAAGGACAACACGTATGTGACATTTTACAAAACAAGAAGAGCAAAATAAATATCAAAAAAACACTCCATAATTATACAAGACACAAAAAGTGGACACGATAAAGAATGAGTTTCAGAACTATTTCTGGTGTGGTAAGAACTTAATATTGTGTTTGAGTAAGTAAGATGCAAGCTGTAGAACCGTACATAATGTATCTGGCTGAACCTGCTGGACCATCCGTGATGACCATAACACTTCAACAGAGATACACGAAAATACTGTTTGGATGAGTCATGACCAGCTCGTTTTCATCGTCATTGAAACAAAATTGGGAAAACATCCAATCTGCGAAGGTGCCTGGATTTAGCTCCATTAATATGGTCTTTCCCCCATACTGAAGAAAAACAAGTCAATCTTACAGCTTTTAATTAGCAATTAAGCTTTGAAGTGTACACTTTATAACAAAATTTAAAACGATAACAAATTCTCAATTTTACAATTAATCTCCACAAAGGAATTCCTCCCTTATGCATTCATCTGGGGAGTCCCACTAGCCAAAAATAAGAAACTAAGGAGTGAGGCGCTAAGCCAAAGAACCAATCCACGGCGCGGCGCTTGATTCTTGAAATTTTGAAGTGAGTTGTTCCGCTAACCATCTATTGGGTATCACATATTCTGACTGACTGTAATAATGCGATGTTCTCCCCTTGTGAGGCTGTAGGATCGGTGTATCAGCTGATCTTCTCGATTGTGAAACAAGAGATATCAGGACACTTAATGTAGACCGCTGGTATAATATAATATCATCGTTTTGAACAATGTGCATTCATAATTGTGTAATATGAGGAAAAGCAAAGAAAATCCATAGGTACCTGTGCCTTTATTATCTCTACATAATGATAAGTGGAATGGCCAATGCTACACTTGATAACCCAGAAAACGTAGCGAATAGGCCTGATTTTGAAGAATATTCATGGAAAAAATCATATAAATAGTATCCAACTTTTTCTTATATTTCAACTATTTGGAGATAATCACTATGTCTATCGAAATTGATCAAATTGGATGGATGTTGTTGAGCAAAATGCTCAGCTAGAAGACTTTTAAAGAGATCCCCATCTCTTAACATAAGAAAGGGAGATAACACAGTGGTTAAAAAACGGTAAAAACATGGGAAAGGGCCGCCAAAGTCCAAAATCACCAGCGCTCAACGAGAACAATGAAGATTCACCGCGTCTGTCTGATATAGACAACTGACGTGTAACGGTTCTCAAGATGAGAGCTGCATGTCTACATGAAAAACGTTCGTAACGGTCCTCCTTTGAGATGGGATCTACCACTTAGCAGGTCTACAGGACAGACGTAACGGTCCTCATTGAAGATGAGAGCTATACCTAGAGTTCCTACCAGACAGACGTGACTATCCTAGGCTATATAAAGCCAGAGGACTGAGGACTCCTATAACATTTTTAAAGTATATATCTTCAAGTAACAGTATATAAAACAAAAAATATTGGCATGGCCATATACATACATATATACTTAAAGATGTAATCAGCCTCAAATCTGGGCTGAAATCAGTATCTCTCAAACTCAACAAAAGTGACATATGGTACAAAATGAAACACATTTGACCACAAACAACTAAATTTGTTTCTACCATTCACGAGAAAATAGAAGGAATTGATCTTTAAAAATAAACGGCATGGCATGCCGTTTATTTTTCCACGGCCGTGTCAACAAGCGTATACACGTATGGTGCATTCTATAATACCAACGTATGCTGTGCGAAATTACTGAATCGTAGGCACGAGCCATGACGTTATCCCATGGCTGCAGCTGTACGGCATTCAAATTCGTGAGCGTCGCTACGTCATTCATACGTCACGCAGTGACGTCATTTTTCTCTCCGCGTACAACACACACTCAATGGCGAGACAGAAAAGCCGTCGAAGCGGGCAGTGTTACAAATTTCTCTGACAAGATATTCTTGCATTCGTTGTATATGACGATCCCACTATCATCAAATATAATACATATGATGCTTTGGTAATCTTCAATGCCGCAAAAACGCACACGGGAGAGTTTACAAAATCCATCCATTTTGAGGCTGATTACATCTTTAAATATATATATTAGCAAGCCTATTACTGATTGTTCCATGTTGTTACCTTCTGTTTCACATTCCTCTTCTGGAAGCGCAGCCCTCGCCGCGGCACACTTTATTTTCTGTGTACAGGGAAAAAATATATAGGCTGGATTCCAAATACGGTATATATACACACACAAATATAGTGTTAACACTGGCTTGGTCGTGAAGTTTAATTACTTCTTAATTACTTGGCAGTCTGCCCCGTCTTTCATGTGCTTACAGCCCATATCCCAATCCTTCATCTTTGCGACAGATCAGTCGTTCATACATCATAACATGTAAATCGATCTGAACGTTATGTGAGAAGACATATTTCCAACGACAACAACAACATGTAGGAAGAATTCACAAAATATTTCTGAACAGACATATGCAATTATGACAATTGGTACTAAATTTAGTCTGAGAAAAAGTCACACTGAACTAAGAACCAAATGATTTCATTGTCGAAATTGTGCCTACATAACCACCTTAAACCAAACTCAATCCATTACTCACTCGCACTCCAATACAGTTTCCTCGTCAATAACATACATGGGCTAGTAACTTTTTACTTATCTTGATCAAGAGAAGTTTGCAGTGGTATCGCCAGTTTGTATACGATACTCCAAATTACCTGGAAATCTACGAGTAATATTCGTATGTCTTCCCCATGCCCTTGTTATGTTATCATTTGTCATTTGATTAAATGAACTAACCACTGTCATTTGAAAAAATGACCTACCCAGAAATTGTGGCTATTGTGTTTGTCTTTCCCAGCAAACTGAGCTCATTCTTTGACCTGGTCTATCTCAAGCATGAATGAAACCTTGAATGGAGTCATCCTTCTAAGGGTAATTGTTTAATGAACTGTGAAATTCCCATAGCTCGGTAAGATGGATATTGTTGGTGTATTTAACTTCTTTGATTGCTATTCGTAATACCTTACCTTTACCGTGGAGACGGGTATGCCAGTGGGTAATATCAGTTCGCCGTGGTCACATTTTGACGTTGAATTTAGAGCCTTAAAATAGAATATCCATCTAGTTAGAACACATTGGATCAAGTTCAGGCAACGAACGAATAAATGAACAATTCAAAATTAAAGTGACACCTATATCCTGCCGCCTATATATGCACCTCGATGATATCACAGTGTGATATTACATGTAATATAGGACACTTTTCATTTTGTAATGCATGGTGAGATTTTGTTTCAGTCGACAACATTTTTTTCCAAGGTTCGGTCAATCTATCATATATTTGTTACTTGCCTCGGGGTTTTAAACAAATATAGATCTGTTTCACTCCCAGACATCAACGTCCCACTCCCCAACTTAACAGACTGCCCTACTGAGAACCAGCTCATGCAACATGGTATTATGCCTTTTCGGTTATGCTCAAATCCGACTGTACCTGCGAGCGAGCATGGTGTAAACGGGTGTGATGGATAAGAATGTCCTGGTGATGAGGGTCTCTTTTCATATACTTTTCTATTGCAACGAAGGACGGACACTTGTCTCCAATGTAGAGAAATGTGTCCTGCTGGGTTAGAAAATAGGGGCCGGACATTCCTTGAAAGGATACATGGAACATGACATTGATCAACTCAGAACGAGAGCTTTGTTGGCTTCAATATGCGCCCTTCCACGCCTTTGTCTGCGGAAAGCAAAACTTACACGAGACACAAATTGTGATAGTCTATAGCTATGATCATTCATTTAATATCGTAAAACATTGAATTTGACCTGTAAACAATAGGTCACAGTCATCTTCAGTAAACTAAAGATATCACTATCTGACCACCCCCACCCCCACCCTCCACCCCTCTCCCCACGCCCTAAATATTTCCCTTACTCCTTGACCTAGGGTGCTGAATCTTACCACAATATACCCTTGGGTCAAGCTCTACAGAACACGTAAAAAACAATCCAAGATGGCCGCATTGATGGTCGATTTTTTCGGGGCTTATGCAAATAGTTATAAACTACAAAGTCACGAGTCACGGTTCATATTCCATGTAAGTATCAGGAGACAATGCATACAATAGCCAAGTCTAGGGACAACAATATGTGTCTGAACTTGAGCCTTTTCAGCTGCACAAATACTCAGACAATAGCTCCCTACATGAAGTATCTACCAAAGTCACAGGGTGTCATCTCAATTATTTGTCGTTCTGGAGATAGGATAGAAAGTGTAGTAGGGAGGTGGGGACATACTATGATGTGGTATAACGGTGATATACGAGAGCGGTTATTCGAATATCCTCACGGGCTTGGAGGACAGATGTGGACAACGACGACAGAACATAGTACATGTCTGATTTAATGTCTAAATATCATCTGCCTGTCAAACTGTGTCACTCACCGTTAGCGTACAGTTGTGCGGAGTCCATTCTGCATTGTTGCTATCTGTGGCAGTGGAGCATCTCTTTATAGCGACACACCACCGACATGACGGACTGGTGGTCAGACAGACCGTACAGTTCTCTGCCAAATCACAGTCTGGAATAGAAAATAATATCCCCTTGCACAGATAGAGAAAAGTGGGCATGTATACTGCATAAGCATATATTACGTCAATACAAATAATATATGAAAGTATTTTGTTAAATTTCGAATGATCCAAATTAATCCGGAGTGATCCGAGATCATGCAAAGTGTTCCGAAATGGCCGGAGTGATCCGAAGTGTATCAATTTCAAGGTATATCCCTATGTAAAGGCAGAAGAAGTTATTAGTCTTAGAATAGAAACACAACAGGATGATGCCGTCCACCTTCTTACCTGATACTCATTTCCTCGAGCAATGTTACAAGCAAAGATTTCTGCAGACCAGTCACAGTTCTGCTATTTTGTCTGAGCAGCTGTGTGTGTAAGGGAAGGGAACAAAGACAAAGGAAACAAACACGCGATCCATTAAAAACATAACTATTACACCTTATGTGCTGTCTATGGACTGAATGACTGATTTAGGTAGTCGAACTTGTATACAAACTTTTGAAATTTTTACTTCTCTATCTTTTGTTAATTGTTTTAAACCATAGTGCTTGCAAAATTATATAAAATGAGAAAAAGAAATGTATAATGAAATATAAATAACGCATTGTGTTGATGGGTCGCGAAATCCCTATGGGAGGCGGCCCGAGAACTACAATTTCAATCCATATTAGTCTTCATTCTTAGAAAATACATACAAGAAAGCACAGTAATCTGTAGTACTGTAGCAGTACTCCTAAACAAATGTGATCTGGATTTCGTTTAGATGAAATGCCACATATACCAGATGCTGAGAGTCTATTTATGATGAAAGTAACTGGCCCTGACTAGGTGGACAGATATCTTATCTCAAGGCATCGAAAGATATGTAAAGCTCATTCCGCAGAGAATTATCTAATTTTATGGCAAATGGCATTCCGTATTCGAGGATATGCTTCATGGATACTTTGATCCTATACGGTATGAGAAATCCGATAATAGTGGATGATTTAATAACAGAGGCGAAACAGGACAAGAAAATTTCTGACTTCTTTACGTAGGATCGCAACATGACAACGTATTTGTTGTTTATATAATACAGAACGTATTCAATCAGGGAAAAGCTTCAAGACATAACGGGTTGAATTGCCATGCAGTATGTTGTTCTTTTCAATAACCCCATGGCCAAACACCACGCATGTATTTCAGTATTAGGCAGCCGTGTTTATTCAAGAAGACTCGACTACTTTATGAAATGTATGAAGACTCGATGTATTAACCTTATGGACATTTAGTTATCGATACCAAACCGAACACCCAATTACATCAAAGGCTGAAGACAAATGCACTGAAAAATCTATGCAAATAGTACAAGCTAGAGATTGGCTACAAACATGATTCACCCCACCTTGATTCAAGCGGAATGAATCTCAACAGAGTCATCATACTCTTCAGATGATGAGAGTGATTTTAAACAAAGTATTCACTATATAGAGAGATAAATCAACCTACTACTACCCAGAGAGGTATTAAATATAATGTCGGAAGAGCTATGTTTACAGAATCTATAAAGGAGGAACATGGCGAAAATATCGATAAGAGGAAACAGCAGTATGGTGGGGTAGGCTTAATGTCACACCCATGGTTGTTTCACCCATATGGTGACAGCCAGTTTGGTTGGTGGAGGATGCCGGAGTACCCAGAGAGAACCACCGCCCGTCGGCAAGTAACTGGCAAACTTTCACACATGCACCAGCGGGTCTCGAACCCGTGCCGGTTCAGCGGTGTGGGGCTAGCGATCATCAGCCGGTTCAGCGGTGTGGGGCTAGCGATCATCAGCGAAGCGCCTTAGACCACTCGGCCACCGAGTACGTAAGATGGGATTCTGATAAGATGAATCGAGCGAAATGGCGAAGAAGTTTTACGATGGATGGCATGATGAATTGTCATGAGTTGAAAAAATTATTATATTGATTACGAGATTCAGAAGACAGCCGGTCAGTTTCAAAGTGTAAACAATATTATCTATGAGGAAGCTATCAAGCGGAGTATCAAACAAAGAACGGACTTTTAAAAAAGAATGAGAGGAGAGGAATCGCAAGGTGACGATTAGAAAATATGAATATTTTCTACGGAATCAATAAAAATATATTTTGAATATTGGAAACCAATTTACATCTATGTAATATACATCCAAAAAAATATATATGCTATGTTACTTATTCTATTTATGTTTGTGTTTATGTGTCGACGTGTTCTAGTGTATCTGGTTGTTTACTAAAACATATTATACATGATATTGAATTTGCATTCTCCTCTCGGTGTTGTTTAGGATATCCCATATACTGCTATTAACAGTCGTTTCCTTTCTTCCTATATTCATATTGGAAAGACTCGAATTGTTGAAGCTTTCTTTAATTATCCCACCGTTGATATATAAGCTTACTTCCGGTTTGATGACATTATGACATCACAGTGAGTTCCAATGCAAGCTTTCGCTTTAAAATATCCAGCGATGACAATTTCAAACCTCTGCCTATTACCGTTCCCGAGATATAAATACTACTTCCGGTTTGATGACATCATGACATCACAGTGAGTTCCAATGCAAGCTTTCGCTTTAAAATATCCAGCGATGACAGTTTCAAACCTCTACCTATTACCGTTCCCGAGATACAAATACTACTCACGGTTTGATGACGACACTGTGACGTTATTGACGGATGTCAATAAATGTCTCTGTTTTAAGGTATCCTTTAGCGAAGTTCCCATATCTCTAACCCATACCGTTCGTGAGATATCGTATGTTTCCGGTTTTGGTGACGTCACTTACGATTTAGCCGCCCTTGTTTTAAAAACACGATATCATGTTCGGGGATGTTTTAAGATGAGAAAGACATTTTTAAATCTCAACCGGTAATGATATTTCTTATTATTATTTTATTAGTATTTTTTTATATTTTTTGATTTTTTTTTTTTTTTTTTTTTTTTTTTTTTTTTTTTTTTTTTTTTTTTTTTTTTTTAATTTCTTTATTTGTTTAGTTTTATTTATTTTTATTTTTTTTATTTTTTTAAGAAAATAATGACCTTGATGATGAAGATATTTGTATTGTCCTGTCTCTCATTTTAACCTCCATGTTCATAAATGAGATTTATCAACCTGTGATACAAGTAAATTGTGATTATATGTAGTTTTAATTTATAAATATATCAACCTGTAACCATCCGGGTCATCTATACGCGATACGATCTGTGATACAAGTAAACTGTGATTATATGTAGTTTTAATGTATAAATATATCAACCTGTAACCTCCTCCACCAACCAAACTGACTGTCACCATATGAGTAAAACAAACTTGAGTGTGACATTAAGCCAAATTTCCTCCCTCCCTCCTCAACCTGTAACCATCTGTGTCATCTATACGCGATACGACTGACCCTGGTATCGTGTGTATCCATTTTCAGCCTACTTTCGGCAACTGCAAGAGATAATTTCCAGAAATCAATACCACGTGACTTTGTCAGCTAAAGTCTACCGACGTAAGCCCAACGTAACCCGCCATTTTCGAGTCATGTGATGTCCTACTTGTTCAAAATTACAGATGTACTACACCTCTTGGATGATGCGAAAGTTATTCATACCTATATATTGTGTAAGCCCAGGCAATATCTGTTTCCGAAGTGGTATGAAAGTCTGTTCTCCGCCGGATGAAGGCCGAGCAGAATACGGTAAAGTACCGGATATCGCTTCGCGATAATGGAGACACACGATTCGCAAGCCATCTTATGGATGGCGAAGTGTACGTAAATGTAAATATGTGTTTTAATGTATACTCGCTCCTAGAGGGCGGCGCCACCTATGGCAAATAAATAATCTCTTTCTCACGATATTCAATGAATAGAGTAAATTGTTTAAACCGGGAAACGCACGTGATGTCATATAGCCAATCAAGATAGGAGCTTGCCAACGCCGTGCAGCGAGGATTTTCTTTGATATCTGCCTGTGTGATTTCCAACTATGGCAAGTGGTGGTTGTGTTGATGTTAATTTCTTTCGAATAGTCAATCAAAGTTGAACTTTGAGGAGGTAATATACATTGCACTTCTGCTAATATGGACCGCGGAATATTTACAGAGCTATGACATCACCAAACCCGTATTCTGATCAGATAATGTGTTATGTTCAGCCAAGGCAACACGTGTTGTGTTCGACTTGGAAATGCGAAGATGACCAAACTCCGAACAGCGCATGTCAGCTGAACGACTGTCGTCCAGGCTAGTCTTGGTGTATTTGGCGCCTGTTATGAGGATAGATATTCTACGCCTAAAGCTACGTACACATGTATACGATTATCCGATAACGACAATGCGGCAATGACAATACGGCAATGGCAGCGACAACGGTAATGCGTTTTTAGTGTACACATGACTACGGCTATAAGTATAAAAGCGGATGCGGCATGAGAATATTTCTTATCGCAATGGACGACGACGACTTTACCATATGTGTGTTGCTGATGTGACGTCATAAAACCGCACGACTTATGTCCGACAACGGCAAAAAATCGCTCCAGAACCGATTCCAATAATGGACGGATAATCGTATCGCATTGCCGGATAGTCTTATCGCACTGTCGTAATCGTTACGCATTCATGTGTACAGACCAATTCATTTTCTTACGATCGATTTTTCTGCCGTTGCCGTATTGTCGTTGCCGCATTGTCGTTATCGGATAATCGTATACATGTGTACGTAGCTTAACATTCGCGGGAACCAAAAGGGACCAAGTTTCGTAACCCTAAGTCACTGGGGTCGATCGACAGCTGTCATCATTTGACAAAAAATCGGTAGGCTACTCCGGAGCCCAGGAATCGGCTCATGTGTCCCCTATACCTTTAACATGAATACACACACAGCAGTCTATCGTCGCCCTCTATTGGTAAGTTTCATGTATTAACTTGTCTGCTCTGTAGGTTTATACGTATGTCCCAGTCTAAGAACCTCTGTTTTAATCAGATTGATTTACATAGCATTACTATGGATCCAATCTGATTAAAACTCAGACTTAATAAACCGCTCCTCTTTCGGAGGTTTATTAAGTCTGAGTTTTAATCAGATTGCTATGGATCTAACGTTCAATCCACAAATCACGTGCATCACTGAATTACTGAGCTAAAAAACAAAACCAAAAAAAACAGTGAGTGAGTGAGTTTTAATTAACAGCATATAAAAAAATACCAAATACGAGTTTCAAACGTCCCATTGGCCGGTATAACCTGTAAAATAGACCATTTACACGAATGTAACAACATGCACAGGTCTATGTATGACGGATACCAAATAATGAACAGTGAAAGTGCCCAATATGACCGTGTTACATTCTAATTCACGCATACAGATTTGAAAGACAACATATCTTACTCGAAGAAAGTATATAGCTAGCATTAATTAAATGTAAATACATTCAGTTTGCCTCATTCGAACGCATCGTTACGTGACTGGCATACACGTACTTTAGACCTTAAACTGTTCAAGTAGGTGTGTTTGTACATATGTTCGTTATACTTTTACCTTTATATCTGGATCCGTTTCAGAACATGGAGATTGTAGATTTTTGTTTTGACAACTGTTTTATCACTACGTTTCTAAAATAGTTTACTCTAACATAATTACACCCTTTCTAAAATGTTAAGGTATGTATATATGGAGAAGGCACGAGTAACTGTCGAGTGTTTTCTCTAACTTAAACGATAGCCTCTTTGTTGTAAAGGGTGTAGATTTATTTTTCACGAATCTGCACTTACGTCGTTACGTAATTGGGTGAGTATTATTGTACAATGAAGGTGCAGTTACGAGTCGGCTTCTCGGACTCAGTGGTATACTGACATACTTCATGTAAGCAGACGTAGATTTTGTCAACAAATTCAGCACTAAAAAATCGGTGTAAGAAGAAGTGGTATTAGTTGTCTATTTGTTGAACACTTGTGTCCCTTTGGTCAAAACTATCGTTTCTCTATGTTGATATTATAATCTTAGTTTTTATCATTTTATTGTCTGACTTTGTATTTATAAAATGAACTAGAGTATTTAGCTGTTATGCGTGGTAAACACATCGCCTGGTTATCTTCGTTCCAGTTTACGTGGCTAAATTAATAATCGTGTTAATGTTTTGTCCGTACCGTCATGACTGCCTGTACGAGTTGTATTGATATGATGGATCCGCCCTAAACAATTTGAGCAGGTCAGTACTCGGGCAACTCTTTAGAGGTGACTTCGAGACTTGACGGCAGAGTCACTCAAATCTTCATTGATGAGAACGTCTGCACTGTGATTGTCTTTTGTTTGTTGATTTGTGTGACTAACTTTAACCGAACTAACCTAACCGACCACGGACATTCCAAGGATGGACAATAAGCAAGGATTTATTGTGTTGAAGCGACTCCATTCGTTATGATTACGGATGTAGATTTACCAGGAAGTGCCTTGTGGTGTGGTTTTCCAGATTTATAGCAGGTTTAAAACAGCCTCTTCTCGATTGCGCAATATAAAAGTTCACCAGCCTGTGTGTACTAATTGACTAAAGGGACTATATGCATGTGTGAAAATAATAGGTAGTGGCTGCACATTCTGGAAAAATAATCTACAGTTGCTGAATAGTGTGACGTCACAACTATCGATTAAATGGTTTTCATAGGTCGAAATAATATCATGCAACAACATATGCAGTTGTCTTTTCTAATGCTTTGACTCATTTGTAGACATCTGGACAATCAGTAAAATCAATTATATCTTGGTAGCCCTATAGCCGGTCTATATGCTGATATGTCGAGTACCAAAATGTCCTGATACCAAAGAAGATGTGAAGATATCAGCATTGAAGACATCGATATTCAAGATAAAGGGGGGTCGAAATAAGGGATCTCTAAACATAACCTCACTTCCTGTAAGCCCTAAGGCCCCAATCAAGGTATTGCATTACCATGTTATCATATCATAATCTCATATTCCTATGTGCGGCCTATCTGTCATACTTGTACGCTCTTTTATAATGTTCCATTGTAACATTCACTAGCATTCATTATCATACGCGTCTATTCCTAAATCACTCCCCCCCCCCCCCACACTTCAAACGGCTTCATGTTGGGTGAACATTTTACATGTACAGCTATAGCTACACGAGAAGCGATGGAACAATATTTGGACAGTATACAGTATTGATCCATTCGTGTCATACTAGATATTAGTACAGCTTACCGGTCTCACATCGGATAATCGCAACACACAAAAGTACGACAAACAGGGCTATAATCCACCTGTGCTCCATTCTATCTCAACCCCCGTCCGTTCGCCATTGCATGCCGTCGGGGCGCAGGGAGATTAAATACACTGAGGGCCTGTTGCATATAGCTATATCTCTATGTACATTACGAAGGCTGTATGTACTCAGTGGGTTGTGTTGGTTGAAGTCTGTTGTGCCGGAGATGTTATACAGGACACAGACTAAATTTCCCTCGGCCTCCAGGTCGAAATGACGTGTGGCGTTTCTAACAGCTGTTGATCTATATGTCTGAACATTGTGTTTATTTGGACTCCATAATGGATTGAACACATGTTAGGCTCGTTTCGAGCATACAAGATCATGGAGCCATCAGAATATTTTATCGGCGGTTACGAGGGACCTCCTCGCGCGCCCCCGTCACAGGGATGGGATTTGCTTTTTTTATAATAAAATATTCTATCTTTTATCCTATAGATTAAACCTATTGGAGCTGAACGGTTGACTTTCTGTTATGTCTTCGTATCTGGGTTTTGCTATTTCTACAACCCACAAACACTGCATACCGGTATCGATATGCATATATCGGTGATTCAATAAAACACGGGTATATTTCTTTTCAAAATATGAGTTGTATTAAAGTCTCAATCTAGGTAAACCAAGATGATAAATCTTGGGAATGAAACCCTAACCCTAATATTCCGTGACATTATATCTGAGTTTACTGAGATTGTGTAAGTCTATACATATCATCCTAACGTCGTGGATTTGTTACCCAAATTCTCGTTAAACTTTTCGCTGGTGATACCCATTTTCAGGCGAGTACGCCTCGGGCATACAGTCAACCAGGAATACAACAACACTATTTGATAGAATGTATCTCATTATAATTTATGAACCCATCTGTGTGTTTGTGTCGTCGAGACAGTATTGGGTCTTTGTGGTTAAACCGAAAAGATGTAAGTGTTCAAAGCGGATAAATGACGCCAATTTGGGGCCGGATTTTATTTTGAGAAGCCGGGATACTTCGTCATCATAGCTGGTTGGGGAAAGTGACTTGAACCCAAAGAAAATTAAAAAAGGGCCTACTTAACATCCGCAGGCGACCGAGAACATTAATGTACATACTGTGAAATCTATCTGTCTTCACAACCAGAACACGAAATTGTGTCGCCACAGTTATGATACAGGCATGAAGTGTCGTTGTATTCATAGCGTCTGTCTCCAGCGAAATATAGCCGGTTGGGAAAAGTGACTTAAAACCAAAGAAAATTAAAAAGGGGTATACTTAACACCCGCAGGCGACCGGAAAGATAAATGTGCATACTGTGAAAATGTATGAATCTATCTGACTCCACAGCCAGAACACGGCTTTGTGTCGCCTCAGTTATGATACAGGCATGAAGTGTCGTTGAGCATGACTGACGTATTCAGGGTGTCTGTCTGCAGCGAAATATAACTGGTAGGGGAAAGTGACATAAAATGTGTTTAACCCCCACAGATTTCTATCAAAGGTACAAAATATGTGTATCTCTGGTACACATACGTTGCCTATGTTGAATTTCGTTACACTTGACTGTCTCCCGGTGATACACAATTTGTATAGATTTTGTACATTGTCTCAGAGAGCATGGTGCTTTATTATTTATGTATGAACGCCAATCTTTACCTGTTTACGCCGTTTATAACACCGCCAAATGTACGCCGCGATGGAATGTACCGATTCCTTCAATTAGTAACACATACTAATATTGCGTTGTTAATCTTTACTGAACGGAAATATCACCATCTAAAAGAGACTACTAAAGGTCGTCAACGATGCATGTTGAGTCGTGACTTGTGGTCCTGCGTTAGGATGGCCGTTGACGAACATTGGTAAGAGTCATCGCAATGTAGCCAATGTGACGTTTGTGTGTTTTGAAGCGATTTGAGATGAAAATGCATTATATATTCGTACATGCCCGTGGAGTAGTAGTATATAAAGGGCAACTTCCTTAGCATTGAGGCTGAGGCTGATACGGAATCACGAGGAGGTGACGTCACGGATGACGTCACTTCCGGTGACATGACTTCCAGGTCAAATGGCACTTCCGGGTCAAAGGCCAAATATCAAGGGTCACTTCCGGTCACGTGACGGTTCAGCAAGAGTTATCTGCCCTTCCATAAGAACCCAGTGACTTCCAATGTTAATCTCCGGGGAAGCATGTATGGGATAGGAGAATTGGCGTGGTCATTTTTGTTTTCTTGTGAATTTTACTGTGAGACGTAGCACCTTGTTCCCTTTGTCTTGCGATGTGGAACACAATGGGAGGGGTCTCGAGGACATGGGTTGAATTTCGCTGAAAACTTCACGAAGGTCTGTGGTGGACATGTTAAGTCCATTCTGTTAGTCTCAATGGGGAACCCACTCATGGACATTTGCGGCATGGGGTGTGGCATCTTGTTTTCTTTATCTCGAGCTGTAGAACACGATGGGAGGGGTCTCGAGGCGTTCAATTTTATTGAAAAATGCTGATGACGCATGCGCAGTAGGCAGGCAGATCGAGGTGGACGTTTTGGGGTCTAGGTTCACCCATATAATTGGTCCGATTGGGTGATGTGTGGTATCAGTTTGAAGCAGTCGTGGGGAAGCGTCCAACTGGATATAGAAAAAGAGTATTTGAATAGACGTTTTGGGGTCGAGATGGACCAATTATGATCCGAATGGGTCGTGTGGGGTATCAAAGTGAACCTCTTGGGAAGTAGCATCCGACTGGACTAATGTTTCGTCCGTTTTCAACATTCTTCGCATGCGCAGACAGGGAATTATGGGAAAAGGATATTGGAAGGGACGTTTTGGGGTCAAGGTGGACCCATAATGGGCATAATGGGTCGCGTGGGGTATCAGTTTGAAGTTTACACGACGTAGCGTCCAACTGGACTGGTGTGGCGTAAAGGTAGCGCAATGGTGCGCATACGCAGACAGGGAAGTGTGGGAAAAGGGCATTGGAATGGACGTTTTGGGGACGAGGTGGACCCATAGTGGGCGTACTGGGTCGGGGATGGTATCCATGTGAAGAGCTCCTCCAGGCCAATCAAGTTATGGATGGGTGCATGTTTTCACAGAAAGACTTTACACCTGGTGAGTCCTAGAAATGGGAATATTGTTGTTGTTTTTGTTATTGAGAGATAGTGTAGTCTCTCAATTTCGGGGAAGTAAAAGACAAGGAAAGTAATCCAGTTGCCCCTTAGTAGTAGAGAAAACAGAAACCCAGTATATTTGCCCTGTGACCTTTGTGGAGAGTTTCACAGTAACGCCATAACGCCCTATCTGAACGCCTTAACCCTATCTGGCCTGGGGTTTTTGGGACCTGTCCAGGCCTGGGGGGGGGACCGAAATGCCCCCCCCCTAATTATTTTTCTTATCCCTTGAGCTAGGGGGCTGAAACTTACCACACTATACCCTTGGGTCAAGCTCTACCAGAAAATGTAAACAAATCCAAGATGGCCGCTTTAATGACGTCACAGTGACGTCATTTTCAAAAACGGCATTTTTTGGTCGATTTTTCGGTCGGATTTTCGGAATTTTTTATTTAGGCAATTTTTCCGCAAAATCTGCATGATAAATTAATAAATATTAATGTGATGTGAAATAAAATAGTTTTCGCCCACTTTTCGTCGTGGAAAAGAAGAAATTTTGAAGAAATATGACAAAAACATCACTTTTCTGGTACCCCACGTGGCCGCCATCTTGAATTTACCCATGATCCTCTGCTCAGGGCAAATGGTGTCAAAATGACCCCAATAAGATAAGCTATAAAGTCCCAGAGTTTCAGCACTCTATTTTTCGTCGTTCCGGAGATAGCGCAGAAAGTTTGGTAGGGGGGCGCCATTATGGCTCCCCCAGGCCAGGTAGGGTTAACGCCTTATCGTGACGCCTTAACGCCGTATCGTAGCGCCTTAACCCCCTATCTTAGCGCCTTATCGCCTTATCATAACGCCTTAACACCCTAGCATACCAGTGTGCTATCGTTTGCGCGAGATTGTACCATGCTATTATATAATACTAACTCATCGATAAGGTATCAATCCATTCACACCAGGGAATAAAACATGGTGGTCCCCGATGGTGTCATCGCTCTACACCGGGACATTGTACGGGGTGTTTAGCTTGGAACACCCGCTTTGTAGGTATTAATGGCCCCTGATGAAAGATGTGCCTGTGATATACAGAAGATATACTTCCTAAAATATCTGAAACAACTGCTCTGAGTCACATGAGTTATAATAAAACTCCTATATTCAGGCTGTTGTTGGGCCAGAACATACCAGGAGAGTGGGTATGTTTATGGACATGTTCATGTATTGAAGTGATATATTTAATGCTGCCAGAGAGTTAGATAAAGTAATTGATATAAAAACTAATGCTAACAACACCCTTTCGCCAATTTTGTAACTTTGTGCCACTCTGCATCTTCCCGTATGTATTTTTGTCCTCCGCCACGAAGTGGTGGGAGGACTTCGAAATGCTAGCCGTCCGTCCTTCCGTCCCTCCGTCCTTCCATCGTCGCGTCCTTCCGTCCGTCCGTCCGTCCCACAGTTTGTACGCGATATCTTGAGAACAATTCGACCAATCGACTTCAAACTTGAGAAGGTGCTTCACATCAGTTAGACGGCCATTGGTATTGATTTTCACTGAGGTACGTACACCAAGATGGCTGCCATCGACCATATTGGATTCTGTCCGTCCCACATCTTGTGAACGCGATATCTCGAGAAGAATTCGACCAATCGACTTCAAACTTGGGAAGGTTCTTCACATCAGTCAGACGGTCATTGGTATTGATTTTCACTGAGATACTTAGAAGCAAGATGGCAGCCATTGACATATTGGATTCTGTCCGTCCCAAATCTTGTGAACGCGATATCTCGAGAACAATTCAACCAATCGACTTCAAACTTGAGAAGGTGCTTCACATCAGTTAGACAGCCATTGGTATTGATTTTCACTGAGGTACGTAATCCAAGATGGCTGCCATTGACCATATTGGATTCCATCCGTCCCAGATCTTCTGAACCCGATATCTCGAGAACAATTCGACCAATCGACTTCAAACTTGGGAAGGTTCTTCACGTTAGTCAGACGGCCATTGGTATTGATTTTCACAGAGGGACGTAATCCAAGATGGCTGCCATTGACCACATTGGATTCTGTCCGTCCCGCATTTTGTGAACGCGATATCTCGAGAACAATTCCACCATTTGACTTCAAACTTGAGAATGGGGCTTCGCATCAGTTCGACGGCCATTGATATTGATTTTCACTGAGGTACGTAATCCAAGATGGCTGCCATTGACCATATTAGATTCCGTCCGTCTCAAATCTTGGGAAAGCGATACATCGAGAACAATTAGACCAATCGACTTCAAACTTGGGAAGGTTCTTCACATCAGTTAGATGGCCAGTGGTGTTGATTTTCACTGAGGTACGTAATCCAATTACGTGAGCGTGTCGTGGCCGGGTGGTGACTCTGCCCCGGAGTGCTACAGCTGGCGTGGGTTCGCGCCTCGCCTGTGACCGCTTACATATACTCGCCTATTCACAAGGCGCTATGCTGATTCGGTGTCCGACCAGGGTAAAATGGACTGATGGTGGAACTAGTTGCTACGCTAGACCATCGCCAGCGGAGGCACTTGGGGGAATAGAGTACCTGGGTGTCTTTCAGTGACCGCTATATAAATCCACTCACAGTAGTACATCGCATACACCGCTAGGAAGCTCACATGGTTAGACTATCACAGCACTTTCAGGATGGTAGTTCGTCCAAATTATAGAATTGTATAAATGTACTTTCAGGATAGTAGTTCGTCCAATTGTAGAATTGTATAATAAATGTTAATAAATGTTCACTTCACAGTAAGATAGTTGAGCTATAAAAATGCTGAGTGGTTCCTAATTGATTGTATTTTAATATGTACTCCGTAAGGAGGTGCCTCTCTCAAAGGGGGAAATTACGAACCGAACTTGAACTTGAACTTGATGGCTGCCATTGATCATATTGGATTCCATTCATTCCACATCTTGTTAACGCGATATCTCGAGAACAAATCAACCAATCGACTGCAAACTTGGGAAGGTTCTTAAAATCAGTTAGCTGGCCATTGGTATTGATTTTCACTGAGGTACGTAATCCAAGATGGCTGCCATTGACCATATTGGATTCCATCCGTCTCGCATCTTGTGAACGCGATATCTCGAAAACAATTCGACCAATCGACTTCAAGCTCGAGAAGGTGCTTCACATCAGTTAGACAGCCATTGGTATTGATTTTCACTGAGGTAGTATGTAATTCAAGATGGTTGCCATTGACCATCTTTGATTCCGTCCATCTTGCACCTTGTGAACATGATATTTTAAGAACAACTCAACCAATCGACTTCAAATTTGAGAAGGTGCTTCACATCAGTTAGACGGCCATTGGTATTGATTTTCATTGAGGTAGTATGTAATCCGAGATGGCTGCCATTGACCATCTTGGGTTTCACTCACCCATATTGACCCATCTGTGTTGTGAACGCGATATCTTGATCTATTCCACCCATCGATTTATAAACCTCACCATCCACAAAACCATATACAACTACAGACTTACATTCCAGTGTTACACTACCCATTACTGCTTCCCAAACCTCCTCAAACTGTCTCAACAATTCCAGATAAACGTCTCTTTCCACATGTATACACATATCCACTTTCCAAGTTATATTTAAGGAGATATTGGAAGCGTATATGCTGTACGCTCTCAAACAGGCTACTTGGCGGAGGACCTGCTAGCTACTCAGCTTGTTGATATTTTGAAACGATCCCCTATTACACTTCTAATCTAAATGACTCTGAATGTCTAAATCACCGAACTAAATTATTTTTGCTGGTTGACATCCGAAAAAACCCGTCCTCTAATGCAGTAATCAGTGCGTTTACTTCATATCCTATGGTAAATGACTCTCGTTATGTTGAGTTGAAATGTAATCGCACCAAATCTTTGCCAAGTATTCAACCGATAAATAAATTCGACATAAGACATAGTCCTGGATAGATTTCACATTAGGTAACTTTCCACCTCCAATTTACCTCATCCAACCATGAACTTACTTCGTGAGCTGCCCTTTTATAATTATAATATAGATGTTGACAGCACTCACGACGAAGATAGACTTCTCGAAGGATTTGAATATATGTGTTTTAACCCCATACAGCCAAATTACTCTGAACACTCGTGACCTACGTGACAGACAATACCAAAGGTGAGCTTTCCCACTGGGGAAACATCGGATCACACCAGTTCGATTATTATTTCGAAGATCAGTTTGAATGGTTCATCAGAACTAATTCCATCTCGGACAATAAGTCTATCTCGACCCTACATGTTAAAGCAAGAAGTTTAAAAAAAACACTTCAGCGAAGTCGTTGCACTTATCCATAACATGAATTTTAAATTTTCTTTCATTGGAATTTCGGAAAGCTGGCTCGACCCCTCGACCGAAAAGCTGTACACTATCCCTGGTTATCAACCTTTTCGCGGTGGGATTGTTCTTTATATCAATTCTTTATATTATATCTTTATATTTTGTATTCACCAGCTGTAAAATTCACGAAGATCTCTCTTTTACTGATGAACATGACCAACACGATTGTTGAAGTTTTTGATGGTAAAACGCATATATTATTGGATTAATTTATCGCCCACCTGGAAAAAATGTTGACAATATCAACATCAGTTTACTTTCCATCTTGAATAATCTAACATTGATCTTTCCAAAACCAGTCACCATGGCCCATCAAAAACGTTCATGGAAACCATGAAAACATATTATTTCTTCCCAAAAATTACAAAACCCACAAGTGCAAAATCTCATTCAGCGACTCTAATAGATAACATATTTACAAATCTTCACGAAGACGACCTGGATTCTGGTATAATACTATCTGACATAACTTGCCATTTTTCTATTTTTCACGCAACAAACCGTCTTCCAAACAAACTTGGACTGGCAACAAGTACCTAAGGATGATGATACTAACAACGCCTTAAATACTTTTATGGACACATTTACTGTTATATACGATGACTGTTTCCCATAATAACTAAAAACATCCATAAGATTACAATACTTAATCCGTGGATAACCCCATGCATGCTATACTCTATTCGAGAAAAAAAAATAGATTTTACAAAATGCACATATCGAAAAAAGATTGTGAGGTAACTCGCGAATATAAAGTTTATAGGAACAAACTAAACCACACTCTAAGACTAGCCAAGAACAAATACTATGAAAACAAATTTTCGTGAATCGTATAATAATATGAAAGGAACCTAGAAAGTCATAAATGGATTATTAGGTAGAAAAAAAATCTAGTGATCTCCCCAGTGTTTTTAATTTCAATGGTAATTATATCGCGGAACCTTCGGAGATTGCCACAAAGTTCAATGACTACTTCTCCTCTATTGCCTCCGATCTGGCCTCAAAAATTTCATCCGCGCAAAATGACGTCACAAAATATCTTGACAATACATACAATAAAAACTTCTCCTTCAAACCTTGTACACCTTCTAAAAAAATGAAATATTACATATGCTTGAAAATGGCTCACATGGCATTGACGCTGTCACTCATAACACCGATATCGAGCCAAATATCTGCTCCCTTATCGTATATTGTAAAGCTTTCCTTCCAAAATGGAATCGTTCCCACTTCCCTTGAGAATGCAAAGGTTACTCCAGCTTCGAATCTGGAAACAAAACCCTACCTGAGAATTATCGCTCTATTTCTGTTCTACCATGTTTCAGCAAAATCTTCGCGGATGATTACATTCCTAGAAGCAGAGATGATTATCTCCCCTAATCAAAAGGGATTTCGAGCAAACCATTCGACATTTCTTGCCGTTCTTTCGTTATACGACAAACTCGTTGCTGCAAAGGAACTATAGCAGTTCAGCATTACCACTTTCTTGGATGTTTCCAAAGCCTTTGATACAGTAAATCACGAGATCCTCTTACATAAACTTGATTACTATGGTTTCCGGGGTGTCGCAAATAATTGGTTTCGTAGCTATCTATCATCTCGACGCCAGTGTATCCCCTACAACGGCACTATATCTTCTTTCAATCCTATCAGTACGGGTGTGCCACAAGGATCAATACTAGGACCCATACTCTTTTTAATATATATATAAATGACATTAATAAGGCCACAACGGTTCTAGACATTAATCTTTTTGCTGACGACACAAGTGCTACCATATCCGATGCCGATTTTATTAGACTTGCGGAAAATATGTCACGGGAACTTGAAAAGCTTCATGCTTTTCTTGCAAAAACTTTCATTAAACGTCAAAAAACCAAATGTATATTATTTAAACCAAATAAATCGGCAAATGTAAATATCCCCAAGGTTTCAATATTTGGTGCCGAAATCGAATCTGTTTCTAGCTTTAAATTCCTCGGGGTTTATTTTAACGATTGATTAAATTGGCAAACACATATTGACGAACTAAATTCGAGAAATATCGGTGTTATCAACGTCATACGAAACTGCCTCAACAGGAACACCTTGATTATGCTGCACTATTCTTTGTTCTATTCTTTATATGTTACTGTAAATTAGTATGGGGAAACACATTCTCAACTCATCTCAACACACACCAACACACTTGTGATATTACAAAAGAGAATTATCCGGGTAATATCTACCAGTGGTAAATATGCAAGGGGGGATCCAGGCAAAATTCATAGGGGTCGACTATCACAGCCCAACATGCGAGGGTCCAGGGTCCTCCTAGTCCACGGAAGCTCCGAAGTCCTAGATCTCCGGAGATGCGTTCTGAGCATTTTCCCGGAAATAAAACTGATCATAATGTATGCAGATTCATGGTTCTATTTTCACGATTTTGCCGCAATTATAAGCAAGCATCGATATTTTAAAAATCGCACCCCATGCCAGCATCCATTTGACTTTCTAGTTATACTTAAAACATACAAAACGATGACACTTAGTTCATGGAAGGGAAACCAATATGCCTACACTGTAAAAAAAAATTCTTAAATAAGAAAAACCTTGCATTGACTTAATAACAGAGTATATCAGTATAGAGGATAAAGCAAGAATATTTGCATGAAACGGATTCGTTCAAGGAGCACTTCTGTTGCTTTTTTAGCCCACCATCACCAGATCATGGTGGGCTGTTCAAATCACTTTTCGTCCGTGGTCCGTCGTCCGTCCGTCGTCCGTCCGTCATTCCGTCCGTCGTCCGTCCGTCGTCAGTCCGTCCGTAAACAATTCTTGTTACCGCGATTTCTCAGGAACTACCTTATGGATCTTTCTCAAATTTGCTTCCCCTTGGGGTCTAGTTGTGCAAGATACCTTTTTTGGTCCGATTCGAAAATCCAATTTGGCCACAAGGCGGCCATCTTGGATTTCCCCATGAAACTTTGTTATCACGATTTCTCAGGAACTACTGCATGGATCTTTCTCAAATTTGGTAAACAGGTTCCCCTTGGGGTCTAGTTGTGCAAGATACATTTTCTGGTCCGATTTGAAAATCCAATATGGCCATCAGGCAGCCATCTTGGATTTCCCGATGAAACTTTGTTATCGTGAATTCTCAGGAAGTACTGCATGGATCTTTCTCAAATTTGGTACACAGGTTCCCCTTGGGGTCTAGTTGTGCAAGATACCTTTTCTTGTCCGATTCGAAAATCCAATATGGCCACCAAGCAGCCATCTTGGATTTCCCCATGAAATATAGTTATCGTCATTTCTCAGGAAGTACTACATGGATCTTTCTCAAATTTGGTACACAGGTTCTCCTTGGGGTCTAGTTGTGCAAGATACCTGTTTTGGTCCGATTCGAAAATTCAATATGGCCACAAGGCGGCCATCCTGGAATTCCCCATGAAACTTTGTTACCGCGATTTCTCAGGAACTACTTCATGGATCTTTCTCAAATTTGGTACACAGGTTCCCCTTGGGGTCTAGTTGTGCAAGATACCTTTTTTGGTCCGATTCGAAAATCCAATATGGCCACAAGGCGGCCATCTTGGATTTCCCCATGAAACTTTGTTATCACGATTTCTCAGGAACTACTGCATGGATCTTTCTCAAATGTGGTACACAGGTTCCCCTTGGGGTCTAGTTGTGCAAGATACCTTTTCTGGTCCGATAGGAAAATTCAATATGGCCACCAGGCAGCCATCTTGGATTTCCTCATGAAACATTGTTATCGTCATTTCTCAGGAAGTACTACATGGATCTTTCTCAAATGTGGTACACAGTTTCCCCTTGGGGTCTAGTTGTGCAAGATACCTTTTTCGGTCCGATTTGAAAATCCAATATGGCCACCAGGCAGCCATCTTAGTTTTCCCCATGAAACTTTATCGTGAATTCTCAGGAAGTATTGCATGGATCGCTCTCAAATTTGGTACACAGGTTCCCCTTGTGGTCCAGTTGTGCAAGATACTTTTTTCGGTCCGATTCGAAAATCCAATATGGCCACCAGGCGGCCATTTGAATTTCCCCATAAAATTTTGTTATCTTGAACTCAGGAACTGATGCATGGATCTTTGTCAAATTTGGTACACAAGTTTCTCTTGCGGTCTAGTTGTGCAAGGTAGCTTTTCTGGTCCGATTCCAAAATATAATATGGCCACCAGGTGGCCATCTTGGATTTCCCCATGAGACTTTGTTATTGCGATTTCTCAGGAACTATTGCATGGATCTTTTTCAAATTTGGTACACAGGTTCCCCCTGGTGTCTTGTTGTGCAAGATACCTTTTCTGGTCTGATTCGGAAATCCAATATGGCCTCCAGGCGGCCATCTTAGATTGCCCCATGAAACTTTGTTATCGTGATTCCTCAGGAAGTACCTCATGGATCTTTCTCAAATTTGGTACATAGGTTCCCCTTGGGGTCTAGTTGTGCACGATACCTTTTTCGGTCCGATTCGAAAATCCAATATAGCCACCAGGCGGCCATTTTGGATTTCCCCATGAAACTATCGTGATTTCTCAGGAAGTGCTGCATAGATCTTTCTCAAATTTGGTATACAGGTTCCCCTTGTGGTCCAGTTGTGCAAGATACCTTTTTGGTCCGATTCGAAAATCCAAGTTACGCTTCAAATTAATACTGTATTCCCGAGTTGTGACGTTGCATCACAAGAGTCGGCTTATCAAACGATGGGGCATATTATATATATTGACTATAGAGAATATCCATACTTTCACCTTCTATATCAAGGAGTTCAAATGATTCCGAATTAAAATGTATTTCTTCAAATTTTAGATCAGTTTACTTTAGTCCATGCTGTTGCAAGTGAACTGCCCCACCGTTTTGTCTGCCGAAGGGACGTCACTCTTGTGAAACAACGTCACAACTCAACTGTGGACTACTGCGTGTTTCGATCCAAGGGAGATAATCAGGGCTCATGCCAAAGTGTCAAAGAGATTAGTCTTCGCTTCCAGTACCCAATGATGACACCTGCAAAAAAAAAATTAAAATACTACAAAACGAAGACGAAGGATCCTCCGGACATTCACTTTCAGACTAACTTTGCTCATTTCACTTGTACTATAACAACCGACATCAAGTACAGTTTCTAGAAATCTTTAAACTCCTGAACCTTAGATAGATAATATCTTGGTGTTTTCCAGTGTCCCTTTTTCGATCTTTTTCGCTCAAATTCTAAATTCTGCAAACAAAATTACAAATCAATCATTTGTTCTTAGTAACAATGGACAAAAAGACCCTCTTGTCATTAGCTTACAATTATCAGACAATGGTGGGCGCCAAGATCCTTCAAGATCTCTCGTTATAATAAAGCTTTGCCTATTTTTCCAAATTCAGCAGAAAATGTTTTTTTCTCTCATCCAAGAAAACTTTTCTTGGAAGCCACGCAAGATAAATATTCTTATAAGAGATTTTCTAAGAAAACTATTCTTATATTTTCTTAATTCTCAACTTTTCAACGAGAAATAATTTCTTAGCTAGGAAATTTATTCTTGAGCAGACGTTACGAACTAAGAAAATGTAAGAATACTTTTCTTAGAAAATCTCTTATAAGAATATTTATCTTGGATGAGAGAAAATAAACATTTTCTGCTGAATTTGAAAAAATAAGCAAACCTTTATTATAAAAAAGCAACAGAAGAGCTCCTTGAACCAATCCGTTTCATGCAAATATTCTTGCTTTATCCTCTATACTGATTTACTCTGTTATTAAGTCAATGCAAGGTTTTTCTTATTTAAGAAATCTTTTTTTACTGTGTACCGATACGATTTATTCACAAAAAGATAAAACAAGGAAATCCTCACAGTCCAACAGGCGAGAGTCCAGGGGCCGCCTAGGCCCCGGAAGCTCCGAATTCCCAGATCTCCGGAGATGCGTTCTAAGCGTTTTCCAGGAAATAAATTCGAACATAATGTATGCAGATTTATGGTTCTGTTTTCACGTTTGTTTCGCATTTTTTAGCGCGCCTCGATATTGAAAAAATCATACTTCATGCCTGAATCCATTTGACTTTCTAGTTATATTTAGCACATAAAAAAAGACGATGACCTTTACATCATGGAACATTAGAACCAATATGATACCGATTCATTTACACAAAGCTAAAATAAGCGATCCTCACCGCCTGACAGGCGTGGGTCCAGGGGCGGCATAGGCCCCGGAAGCTCCGGGGTCCCAGGTTGCCGTAGATGCGTTTTACGCGTTTTCCCGGAAATAAATCTTAACACAAATAGGTAGGATTTATTACTCTATTTTCACATTTGTTTCGCATAAACACGCATCGATATTGGAGAGTATGCCTGACTCCATTAGACTGCCTGGTTTAACACTCGCGGCGATAATATCTGATTTTAGATACATATTGAAAATTAAATAGTACGCTCACAAACTACATGAATAGATGATGGTCTGTTTAATACACATATACTATACTCTAATTACATAATCTACATTCATTTAATTTACATACCGGACCCCCCTATTTCTTATAGAACTATAATTTACTACACAGGGCTCCATGGTATATTCACCATGTATTGTACACCTATTTTGATATTTGTGAACGCACCCAGCGTCTCATGCTAATATATTATTATTATTATTCATTGTCGTGTATTTAACAAGCCCTCTGGGGTTTTATTTCCGCCATATCTCTCTGTAGGCTATCTATATACCCTACTTGCACACATATATATATTATTTGTATATGGTGAATAAACAATCAATCATTCAACCATTTTGGCGAGTTAACAACGAAGTATTTCACCCACAAACACTTTTGACATAGTTTTTAGTGAGTTTGATGCAACTCAATTTTATTTTGGACATGGCCCTTCGGTGACGTCACAGGTCAATGAAGTCATACTACTTCTTTGTATTAGACGATTGGAGAAACTTTGTTCAATCAAATGACACGAACCACATTGCCATATGCCTGGTACGAATGAAGATATAGTCATTTTAATACGTACACCCCCATTTTGAAAGTAGAAAGATGCAATCCAATGGTTGATGTATTTCCTTTTTTTCAGCATACGGCAACAGTTTTTAGCACCACATCCTACCTCGTCTGAAAGAGGAGAGAGTAAGCTTTCAAATGAAGTATAGTTTTTATCTGTGTATCTTTGTAGGGGTGCATTTTATTCCTAAAAACAGGGTCCCGGCCGCTCGTCTATAATGTCACGCCCCTTTGGTGTGATGCCACACTCTCAGAAATATCCAGGTAATAGTTCTTAACTGATCAGGTTATATATCCACAACTCAATTTCAGGGATTTTGGCTGAAATTCAGTGCTGATTACCTGAATTTCAGGAAAAAGATCCCTGAATGAGAGGACTTTTCCTGAAATTCAGACAAATTTTTCACCCTGATTAGTAAGTTCCCGACCCTACACTGTAAATTTGGTGTTTAGATCCTAAACATAAATCTAAACACAAATTTTGTCCATAGTTTTTGACACGTTTAAATTCCAACATGTTTAGAAATATTGTGCTTAGACCGTAAACACATAGCTAAACATGTTTAGAAAGTTTGTATTTAGAGCTTAAACACAAGCTAAACATGTTTAGTAATATTGTGTTTAAACCCCAAACACAATGCTAACATGTTTAGGATTATTGTGTTTAGATCCTAAACACAAAGCTAAACATGTTTAGGAATATTGTGTTTAGACCATAAACACAAAGCTAAACACGTTTAAAAATATTGTGCTTAGAGCCTAAACACATAGCTAAACATGTTTAGGAATATTGTGTTTAGAATCTAGACACAAAGCTAAACATAACCCTAAACAGAAAACTAGACACAAAATTTGTCCGCTTTTTTTAACATGTTTAAATGCACACATGTTTAAATTCATTACATCTCATGGATTTAAACACAAATTTTGTGTCCTGTCTGTGAACATGTTTCAGTACAAAAATATTCTCCCTGCTGGTTTGCTGTGTAATACACTCGGACTCAAGAATTGTATGTCGAAGTGAACTGGCCTTCTTTCTGATGTCAACGGTGGTATATTCCCAATATGCCTTTCGATGCCTGCTGATATGTGATATCCAAACACCATAGAATTCACAAATCAGATGATGAACATCCAGGAACAGCAAAACACAAATTGATGGAAAGAAAATAGTTGCAATCTGATGAATTCACAATTTTGCATGGACTACAAGTTGTATGATATAGGTGTTGTTGCTTATTCCTAGATATTCACAATCCTCAATGAAAAAATCTAACAATAAATGAAAGGAATAATAGTAAAGTTCTCAGTTAGTTGAATTTTATTGTCAATTAGTGCACTGCTACCATGATCATCACACCCGCGCCATTCATATTGGAATTTCGTGAAATGAACTTTCATCGTAACAAGAACGGAAGCTCAAGTGTTCCCAAGATATGCCCATGAACAAACATAGTGAGCTAGCAATGTGGTTACTCCTCAGATGGTAAAAGTGGCCACACAATAGGAAAATGTATGTCCTTTCTGCGGTGTCAGAATGCCCCCGAAATTATGGAATGCACATGGGCAAAAATTATGTACATTCAAAGTACTGAATAAATCTATATAAACACTGTACCTTCATTCAAGAATTGTATTGGGTTCCAAGTTCTATAAGGAAAGTTTCAATCGATTTCAGATGTATGTTGTAGCCAAAAATTCAACAAAAGTTAATACTTCATTTAAACTTAGGAGCAAGAGCTGCATGGCACCCGTGATTTCACTTCCAGCTGATATTTCCAACACTGAAACTGTTGTTGCCAGTTCAGACATCTGTGAGGGTGATTAATATCAACGGACTCTGGCTCTTCAGGCTCTTCGTATTGAAGTCCCACTTGACTCTTTCAGCTGTGAAATAACAGAGAATCAACGTTAATGAAAATCCGAGTGACAGAAGTCCCCAAAGATTCACAATTGTGATTTGACCCCAGGATGTGAATGGGTATGAATGGTGGTGCCCCCGGTGGTCAGACTGTCATAAAAAAGCCATTCCAACTGACTTGTAGTGACCCCCCCCCAAACACATGAGCATTTTGGGATAGAACCAAATTTCAGAAAACTCTGATACCAGTAAGTTTTTTTTTTAATTTATGATCCAGACAGACCCCAATATCAGTGTAGTCCTTTCCGGCCTCTCAGTCTGAATGTTATCCTGACACAGGGACCCCAGCCTTTGATCTATCCTCTTAAAACTAAGTCCAAATTAGCAAGCAACAAGTTACAATTTTCAAGCTGACCCGGCCCAGGAGTCGAAATATTAAAACTAATTTAACAGTCACACGAGACAGCAGATCAAAAAGTGTACCCGTCACCTTTAAGAGTTACCTGAACAAGCGGTCGTTGAACTTGTCGAGTACATGTAATTCACAATTAACGACAAAGCAGCTACATGTTACCAATAAATTAATGACACCTTGTTTCCATGCATTAATTTGCAGCTGTTTGAATGAATTTTGTCAAAGATATATTTTGAACACCAAAATAAAAATAAAATAAATTATTGGCTACCTGTCACTGGAGACAGGTATTTTATTTGTCTACCCGTCTTTTTATAAAATTACCAGGGGAGGCAGACATGTGGAAATTTCAACTCCTGCGGCCCGAGATTGAACCCAAAACACATGGCTTGTAGGGCAGATGTTCTTATTCATTAGGCCATCACAATTCAGGGGTCGAAATTTACACCTGTCTACCTGTCCCGGACAGGTAATTTTTGAAAGACAGGTACAGAAAATGAAATAAAATACCTGTCTCTAGACTCCAGTGACAGGTTGCCAATAAATTTGTTTTGATGTTCAAAATATATCTTTGACAAAATCCATTCAAACAGCTGCTACTTGGTACATGGAAACAATGTGTCATTAATTTATTGGTAGCTTGCAACACGTAGCTTTGTCATTAATCTTGAAATACACGTACTTAACAATTTCAACGATAGCATGTTCAGTTAATTCTTAAAGGTGACAGGTAAAGTTTTTAGTCACCTGTGACCGCTAGGGTCTATTTGGGTCCGTCAACGGACCCATTCCCCCCACTGAATGAAATAAAAATTCCCCTTTTGGTCCGCTTGTTAAGAAGTAAAATTGTAGCTATAAAAGGTTTAAAATGTTACTTTATATCCCTCCGAGTCTTCCCTTCGTGAATATCAATGAAAACACATTTGGAAATTCACATTGAAAAGACGGCAATTGCCGGAATTAGGACAATGACCTGACGGTTCTCTGGAGCACGTGGAAAATTTCCCGCTTCCCGAGGTATTTCCAGACTACAGTCTGTCCATCCAGCCAGATACCGTATCTTGTGTTTAGAAGCTCTGGAAGGTCAAGTTAACAACTGTCACCATTAGGGTATATTATTAGATCATCTGAGGGCATAATTTTGTTTGCCATGATGTTTTTCAGCTCTCACTATCAAAATCTGTGCATGTCGACACGTGCTCTCCCATGGAGAGGCGCGAAGCAGAATGAATGCCTGGTAGAGCTTGGTGCTCTCCACCACGTCCGCGTATCGACTCGGTTAGCGACCGTCCCGGAAGATTTCTGCTTCCAAGTTCAAATTATCGGGGTAATACATACGTAGCAAAGAGTCTAAATACACTTTAAACAGACGTTCCTGTTGTTAATCTTTATAATAAAATCCATCTCTAGACGCTCTCTCAGGCCATCAATTTAAATGGCAATTATCAAAAAAATTCTTCTGCCGAGAGGGGGGAAACCCCCCTCTCGGACTCTCCCCCCATTCGATCGCTACGCTCCCTCAGACTTGGTCGCTTCGCTCCCGCGTATGTTGCGGACCCGGAATTTTTTTTCTGGCGGAATCCCTGCCTGTCTCTTGTGACAGGTAAATTATTTTGAATATTTCGACCCCTGCAATTTACCAGATTTACAGTTAACAACAGAATACAGTAATCCTACAAGGGTAACACACCGGTTCTTGTCGAATCACCGAAGTTAAGCATTGTTAAGCTCGGTCAATACTTGGACAGGAGACCGAGTGCTGTACTGGCTGGACTGATCAGTGTCCAGGGTAATTATAGGAACTGTGAGCACTCTCGTGTTATGGTACATGTAGGCACCATCGTGATATGACTGAAACAAGGTTGAAAATGACGCTAAACCCTACTACTCACTCACCCACTCTTACAAGGGTACCCAATTTAAATTACACTACAAGGCAATCACAGATTTTCTCAACTGGTGAAATGGCATATGAAATGCACTCAATGATCCAGAGAAATGCTTCTCAACAGAGAATAGATGAAGTGACCTTTTCTATAGAAATGATTTAGGTCATAGTACTGCAGGGGACGAAACTGAATGTCTGCTATCTTCTGATGAGCTCTTTTCTGCCCACAATTAGGCTTTTATCTTTAAATTTGGTACCAATTCATACTATGCAATGCATACTTGGGAGTGATTGTCTGTTTTTCTTGACATTGAAAGAAAAAGCATGGTTTGACAATCAACAACTTTCCCAGGTGGAGTTAAGAGTTTCATGGTTCTTTACAGCTGCATGGGCAAGCTATACAAAGAACTGTAAGGCAAGGAAAGCCAGTATTTTAAACTCCAAATGAATAAGCTTTTTTGGGGCTCTAAATTTAAAAATCAAACAAAAGAAGTGGAGATTTCTCATCAACAGTACTTACATCTTTTCTGCAAATTAGATTCTGTAGTGTTGCAGGAACTCTTTGCATACTTCACACCATCTTCTGTTCGAGTGAGGTGTTCCAGTACATCGTAACTTTTGATTCTGGCATCTTCCTTCTATTAAAATATTAATATATTATATAAATAGGCATACATGTAATTGTAACTCATATTACCAGTATTGTTTGATTACAATCATGTGAATGTACTTATTCAAGGGAGTATGAAACATCATTACTGTACTCGATGGATTATTAATATATGTAATTCAAGCTTTCCAAATATATATGGCATAAAACTGTGAAAACAGAAATGTCAAAAAAGGGTTGTCACTTTCACTGACCCAGAACGCATTCTTCGTGATTATATCTCCCATACATTTATAAAGAACAGAGATGATAGATCTATACTTGTTTACACATGCATTTGAAGTTTTGATAAATCATATGAAATATTTTCACAAAATACATGTACCGGTACTCTAACACTAATTAAAGTGGGATTTAAAAGTTGCCAACAAGAGGCAAGAGGTGCACTTGAATGGCTGTTGGTAAATTTGAGTAAGAATTTGGTCCCCCAAGCCCCCACCCCACCCTGATTATGTTTGAATCCCCTATGCTCTGACGTCCCCCCCCCCCCACCCCCAACTGAGTTATCACTTTGTGCATCGCCTACTCAGGAATTCATATATATTTACAAACCTTCAACAGAAGCCTGTGGCAGATGGAAAACCGGCATTTTTCAGTTTGATGGCCACCTCCAGTGGAGAGCACTGATCTGTCATATCAACATAGAGACACCCCATAGTCTATCCACAGGTACAGAGGAGTCTTCTAGTCAAAATCCTGAAAATAGTTGCATGCAGGCAGTTTTTACTATAGTCATAGTGAGTAGTTTGTCATTGATTGACTGAGCGAACAATACATTCTGACCCCCTCGACCTACACTGCAACTTTGTAAGACTTTTGGCAGAATGTGACCAAGGTCCACAGTGTCCTTATTCCTATGAAGTAGGCTCTCATTTGCAAATTGTCCGGTAATGAGTGAGTCAGTTCATCCGAATTCTTTCGTCGGCAAAATAAAGAGAACCGTTGACATTAGAACCTTGATTTTTGGCATGAAGGTGCATTAGGGGACTGTTACCAGCAAGTTCTGAGCTGACCTACTTTTGATGAAAATCACTGCTGATTCTGACTTGGGCAGTGCCCATCTTAATATAGGCAGGATTCAACTTGGGGGGGGGGGTGTCCAAGAGTTCATTTCGCGTCAGGGTCCTATAATGCCTACCCTATTTTGTAGGTCCTGTGACATTCATTAATAGTCACACTGCCATGTAAGAAAATGAACAGAGCAAATTGAAAAAGTAAACTAAACTATTTCAAACTCGGCTGTTAGAACTACTCCTCCACTATAAGAAAGTTCATCGACGTTTCTTACCGTAGTTCCTGTTATAAAACTACCTTTATTTATCTCCAGACAGAAAAGCATAGCTACGGTAACGGGTGATAACTCAATGCGTGAAAAGCATAAACTACACGTGTAGGCCTACGGGGGGGGGGGGAGAAAGTGTATGGTACGGGGAAGTCGAACAGCCAAGTGTACCGGTCACCACCATGGCTTGTCTGTTCTTGGGTGTCTTCGTCGATATTGCTGATGTTGTTAATAAAAATATAAATATCTTTTTTTCCGGAATATAATTATTTCCCACAGTGATAGTGCTCACATTTGGACCATTAGTCATTACATTCCGAATGAACAATACATTTATGAATGACAATGAAGCGAAGACTACGGTGAAATACCCCCCCCCCCCCCTTCCCTCACCACCTCAACTGATGTTGTTAATAATTTTTTTTAAAAATATAAATATTTTTTTCTTTTCTGGAATATAATTATTTCCCAAATTTAAATACAACACAATGACACTGGTCACAGTGCCCACATTTGGACCATTACATGCCGAATCAACAATACATTTATGAATGACAATGAAGCAAAGACTACGGTGAAATAAAAATACTCCCCCCCCCCTTCCTTCACCACCCCAACATGTCATTCCATGAATTGATGCGGCACCATGACACAGATCAATGCATCAAGACAATTCCCCCGCCCTCTCAATCGTGATAAAAAATCAGGTTCGCCAAATTTACTTGAAAAATAACTATTCGTTTTACCTTCGAAGATTGCAGGCCAATGCCTACTCGGTCGCGAGCAAAATGACAAGATTCAAGATTCAACTTTATTGTACGAACACCCCAGTAGGGTAGAGTACATAACAGAATAATAAAATCAAATCAATACAGAACAGACACATTGATATATATACATACTGCATGATAAGACATCAAGGGCAGTTATGGCGGGTTCCGGTCTATACAGTTTAACTTGGATTTACCCTCATGTACCATTTGTATACTGTATTACATATTATGTTAGTTAAAGGTATCATGATGACGAAACATGTCGACATTTTATCCAACAAAAACTACATTACGTACGGTACCGATTCCCTAATACGCAACATCGGCCT
>JAVTVY010013812.1:0-52577 GCA_036873755.1 Hanleya hanleyi | reverse complement strand
AAGGCTTCTCACCAGTATGTGTCCTTTCATGTACCTTTAGGTTCCCTTTCCGCGAATAGCTATATGAACAGAGGGAGCATTTGTAAGGCTTCTCACCAGTATGTGTCCTTTCATGTTCCTTTAGGCTCCCTTTACGTGAACATCTATATGAACAGAGGGAGCATTTGCAAGGCTTCTCACCAGTATGTGTCCTTTCATGTACCTTTAGGTTACACTTGTGTGAACAACTATATGAACAGAGGGAGCATTTGTATGGCTTCTCACCAGTATGTGTGCTTTCATGGACCTTTATGTTCCCTTTCTGTGAACAGCTATATGAACAGAGGGAGCATTTGTAAGGCTTCTCGCCAGTTTGTGTCATTTCATGTTTATTTAAGTGCCCCTTCTGTGAACAGCAATATGGAAAGAGTGAACGTTTATATGGTTTTTCACCAGTAGGTGTTCCTTCAGGATCTTGTAGGTTTACTTTACTCGAACAACCTTGCAGACATTTGTATGGTTTTTCACAAGTGTTAACTCTATCAGGTGTCGTTCTTTCTTTATTGTCCGTCTCTGGGTCCCAAAATCTCAAAGATTCGTTGGACAGTTTAGTCGTCTCTGCTGTTTTGAGTTTTACCATGTACATGGCCACAGGAAAAGGCCTGTCAGGGAAAAAATCATCGACACGTATCTGCTCGTCATCAGAACACTTCTTGACAAAGGGCTAAATCAAATAAAAAAACATCAGCCTTATTTTCATATGAACACTTCAGTTCCATTTCAATACGGTCAATTATTAAATATATATTCGAAAATCTGTTGCATAATCACAGAGTTTGTAAAATTAATGTAAGCTTGTAGCATACTCCACCATGTGCCTTTAGAACCGTATCCAAAAAGGTGTTAAATGTAATTAAAACCAGATCTGAAAACAAGCTGAGTAGCTAGCAGGTCCTCTGCTAAGTAGCCTGTTTGAGAGCATACTGCATTTACGCTTCAAATATCCCCTTAAATATAACTTGGAAAGTGGATATGTGTTTGTGGAAAGGGACATTTTTCTGGAATTGTTGTGACAAGTTGAGGAGGTTTGGAAAGCAGTAATGGGTAGTGTAACACTGGAAATATGTCTGTAGATGTTTATGGAATTGTGGATGGTGAGGCTTATAAATTGACGGATGAAATACATCTCAAGATATCGCATTCACAACACAGATGGGTACCGTACAATATGGGTGAGTGAAATCCAAGATGGCCAATGGCAGCCATATTGGATTACATACTACTTCAATGAAAATCAACACCAATGGCCGCCTACTGATGTGAAGCACCTTCTCAAGTTTGAAGTGAATTGGACGAATTGTTCTCAAGATACAACATTCACAAAAAACAGGACGGGCGGAATCCAAGATGGTCAATGGCAGCCATCTTGGACTACACACTACCACAAAGAAAATCAATATCAATGGTCGTCTAACTGATGAAAAGCACCTACAGTTTGAAGTCAATCAGGAAAATTGTTATCACCACACTGCGGTCACAAGGTGCAAGAGAGACGGAATCCAAGATGGTCAATGGCCGTGAAGCACATTCTCAAGTTTAAAGTCAAACGGACCAATTGATGATTTACGATTCCGGCACAACAACCGGATTTCTGTGTTGAAAGACCTAGCTGTCGGCAGATCAAGGCCAAACGTCTGACCCGTCTCACTTTGCAGGGACAACTCAAGTTTGAAGTCAACTGGGCGAATTGTTCTCGAGAGATCGTGTTCAAAAGATGTGGGATGGACGGAATTCAATATGGTCAATGGCAGCCATCGTGGATTACGTAAACTAGCGAGAATCAATACCAAAGGCCTGCAACTGATGGGAAGCACTTTCCCAAGTTTGAAGTCGATTGGCTGAACTATTCTCAAGATATCGAGCTCACAAAATGTGAGACGGACGGACGGATGGCTAGTATTTCCAAGTTCTCCTACAACTTCATGGCGGAGGACAATAACGCTCAAATTCTCACATCATCGATGATTTATGATCCGGGCACAAGAACCGGGTGAGTGAGTGAATATTATTTAACGTCACTTTCAACTATATTTCAGTCATATAATGACACTGGGTCCTATTTCTTTTCACACCCGGGAAACACATGGGTGGGGTCCTATTCCTTTTCACACCCTGGAACCTCACAGGTGCCTCAGTTAGTCGCCTCTTATGACAAGCTGCCTGAGGAGCCGAGTCCTATTCTTACCATGACCTGCAGTGTGCACAATGACATCCCAGGTCAATCCCCGGAAGCCCCACGGGGTGTTTCTGTGTTGAAAGACAAAGCTGTCGGCAGATCCTGGCCATACATTTGGCCCGTCTCACTCAAGTACGGTATATTTAAATGTCATCTCGTATATTTTTATCTATTTTTATTTTAATAAAATATTGATCCGATGAATATCGGATCAATATTTTATTCTCTGGAAACCGTGATGATATTCTGTTAAGGCTAATAGAATTTAGATAGATCGATCAATTCAAGGTGATACATGTACATCTCCCTTCACGAGGTCAACCTATGGTTCCCACGTAGTTGTGCCCTAAGCTTGACATTTTAGACATACATTCCTAAATCGTGGAGAAGATTTTTAATTGTTCAATACTCAGAACATGCATGGAGATGAGGATGTTGATCCCAAATCAACAAAAGCGACAAGTAGAATGGGGAGCGACTTTGTAAATCTGGTTCTTATCTAATCCGCAAGGTTCTGTGTTTTACAGCTTACCGGTAATTGTTCACATGGATCATGCTCAACACCTTGTTGTTCTCCCACCTCATACTGGGCTGTCGGTTCTGTCTTAACCGTTACATCTCCCTCTTCCATAGATACATTTGCAGAATGCCAGTACTTGATCCCATCATCTTGCACCAATAATCCCGTCAGTTGATCAAGAGGTTCCAGTTTTACTGAGGAGTCTTCCATTGTCCTCTCAATTTAAATATGACAGACAATTTAGTTCAGTTTAAACATCACATCTCATCAACTACTAGATTATTTTACCTTTTAAAATCGTCGAAAAACTATGAAGCCCCAAAAAGGGATATGGCGAAAAATAATTCATACTAAAAAAAAAAAAAAAAAAAAAAAAAATAAAAATTAACAAATTAATTAATTAAAAAATCATTTTTTCTTCGGCAGTCCCTCAATTTTTTCGTTTTCTTGAACCACAACAATTCTTTGTCAGTGTCTTCTTTCTCTTTCCGCGCGGTCACAAGGCTAACATTTTGTGTAAAATTTCCCAATGCTTACTTCAAATGTTATTAGCTTGAGAGAGGAAATACTGAATATTAGTATTCTGAATTTCCACTGACAAGAGCTTTGTCATAAAAATATTACTAGTATTAGCAAATAGGCGTTTGATTGTTTTCACAATTTTTGGTGATATTCAATATGGTGGAGATACTTACATTTCTTGATTGGAATTTTCTCGGCTGTATTTGAAATGGAAGTAAGTGTTTCTGGCTGCTATATTTGGCATATCACGAAGCTGGACAGACCATACATATATGACAGCCGAACATAGGGATGCATGGATGTGAATTTCTTAACTGTTTTCAGATGTTTTATTTTGGTCAATGAATCACAATCGATCGCATGGCATGACTCATGAGTCATGTTACTTGACTATCCGATGACAACAATCAATCAATACAAAGTAAACTCCTCCAGCCGACTCTTCCAGCTAATCTAAAAGGCAAGCCTGTATTATTCTAATGTTTATATAGATATTTTTATCATACGGTAGCAATAAACTAGCTAAGATTCATAGTATCTCCCTTCCCTCAACGCTATGCCGACGTCAAATACATTTCCCTGGTAGTATCTCGAACAGCTCCATGGCGCACTTATTATTACCTTTGCGCCCTATTGGACCTTCATTAACTTGAGAAAATGGGCCGCCATGAATAGAAAATGTACAGAAATGGCAGACTAAATGGCCATTCGTCGGTCAAAAATAAATTACAGACGTAAAAAGTATCCCTATGGAGCATCAAAATCACCTAAAATCGAGGGTCAATACGATGAGCATTTCCGTCGTAATACACTCCCGTGTATACAGGGGATGATGATCACAACATCGATTATGGTATTTTTATTCATGGCGGCCCTTTTTCTCAAGTTAATGAAGGTCCAATAGGGCCCAAAGGTAATAATAAGTGCGCCATGAAGATGTTCGAGTTACCACCAGACAACAACATACCACCAGGGAAATGTATTTGTCGTCGGCATAGCGTTGACGAGACGCTATTGTAACGGTTAGCCGTTTGTGTATAGACTGTTCGAATCAGAGGGGGGCGTGTCACCGCTGGAAGGGTGGAAGACCCCGTGATGGAAGAGCCAGTGGTCGGAAATGCATTCCCCCGTATTTCTCGCTTACCAGAGCGAGATAGGTGTTGCTCTTTACCTGGAACATTTTTTACAAATTATAGATTGGGATGTCGTGCTCATTTATGGACTATGAATTGTAATTTCGGTGGAAGACGGTCTTTCCTGGCGGGCGAAACGTCTCCGTTCGTGGAGAAACCCCCCTGAGAGGCATTTCTGCGTGTGGATCTAGTACGGAGAGTGCACATCTTATTTAAACTCGTGCAGACATTTGGAGCGTGTTCAGACCAGAAAGACAGCACTGGAGAAAGCACGTCCAGGTACAGCCCGTAACTTTCGATTTTGGCGCAATTTACGGTTGGGCCGTAAATGCAGTTGTTTTGGCCTGGGAGTCTAAAAGCTTGTAAACTCCTGTAGTTAGTGTAACCTGTAAAAACACGCCAATCCAATGAGAATTTGCCAGCTCGCATTTTTCGGTGTGGAAACGTGTTTGTGGTTATACTATAGTTAAGGAAGAACGACAGCGTGGCGTGTCTAAGATAGTTGTGGGGTATTCCATAATACTGTAATGAGACATGTTTTTGCCCGTAGCACATTCAGGCAACTAGCATGGTCTAACTTCAGTATAAAATAAGGCTTTTAGGTCTATACCAGTAGGTTGATAATTTCGACACTGTTTTGCTGAGCTAATCCCGCGGCACTAGGACTAAAGTCGCAATATTTATGTGTCGATCTTGTTGATCGTGAAGCGGTATATGACGATAGATAGGGATTCCCTCCACCCCCAGAAATATGCAACTGCACCAAATACAGAGCGAAATAAGCCAAACTCCCACTGCCATAATACAACGACGCAGATGGCCGTGCAACGCTATATGGGCGAGAACGAGCACCGTGATTACAGCCAGGCGGAGCAAGTCAAGGGACAAGGTGGGCGAGCTGCTTTCCTCGAGAAACGTCGATAAATCGTGTATTCCGGGGGCCCAGCAAAAAGGTCGCAGACGGCTACACGGAGGGCGTCCAGCTGGAAAGAGACAAGTACAGATCACCGATCTTACAGGACAGAAAGATACAGCACACAGAGCACACAAGAAAGATACAGAACACAGAGCACACAAGAAAGAATCACAGATTATGAACAATACAAGAAAATCAAGACACACAGATTACAAACAGTACAGCAAAAGTCCAGATTACAGATGACAGTACAGTAGTATACAAGGCACAGATTACAGCCCATACAGAAAAGACAAGCCAAGATACAAGGTACAGCACAGACAGACTTCTCCCGAGAAAGGGGTACGGCGCATCATGTTGGGCACACCGGTTCTCGTCAGATCACCGAAGTTAAAGGTGAAATGCAAAGGTTTTTAGATTCTCATTTATATACTTTGTTTTGATCGAACAATGATAGACCGATTTTTATATCTACTTTTCTTCGTTTATTCTGAAGTCGTTTGTCTGTTAGAAGCTTTTAACTAGTTGGTACCCGAAGCCCAGTTGAATTCTGATTTGCAAACCATCATCGCTTATCTTTCCTTGATTGTGACGTCACATCAGACCAGCCTCCCGAAGGCTCAACGTTACAAGCATTGACGTCCAGCTAAGTGGTCTGATGTGACGTCACAAACCAGCGTCAAACAAGGGCAGATAAGCAATGTGGATTTCATTTTTAAGTCTGGCGGGGTTTGAGATACCAATTTTAAAGCACTTTTCTAAAGCTACTAGGAAACAAAATACTTCAAATGAAACCAAATGACGTAAATAGACTGATAGTTACAACATTAGCTAACCCATGGAGAGCATAAAAAGAAAAATATGAAAACCTTTGCATTTCACCTTTAAGCAGCGTTGAGCTCGATCAATACTTGGATGGGTGACCGTGTGCTGTACTGACTGGGCTGATCAGTGTCCAGAATAATAGGAACTGTCTCGTGTTCTGGCACATGTAGGCACCGTCGTGATATGACTGAAACAATGTTGAAAACGACGTTAACTCCTACTCACTCACTCACTCCTCCCGAGAAATGCCGATAGACAGTGGAATTGGAGAAATCTGCGACCGGGTCGCAGAGGGTAGCAGAAGCTTGCGACCAGGTCGCAGAGGGTCGCCAACGACAGTTGACATACACTGTAATGATGTTTCATTGGTACCAGATGAAATGGTAATACCATATATACCCAAGTAATTGTCCTGACAGTCATGGAGAGTGAGTGATGCGTGGTTCTCACCTGAGAGATCGTCGTGAAGTTGTGTAGTCACAGGCGTGTCTTTAGACGGGTCGCAGCAGCTGTACGGGTTGAGACGCCGGGCTATACTTACCTGTGCAGGAAGCAGACTGGTGAGCTGACCAACTAGGGTCAGGCTTCGACGACTGGGGGTGAAGAACACGCCGGGTTGCCACGTCTCTGGAGAGAGCGTCCCCGCCATGACGTTCCAATGCCTGGGGATCATCTCTGGAGAGAGCGTTACCGCGTAACGTTCCAATGGGCCGTGACGTTTCCACGACTTGGCGCCATATCTGGAGAGAGCGTCACTGCCGTGATGTTCCAACGCCTGAGGGTATATATATATTGGGGGAGAACGTTACCGCCGTAACGTTCCAACGGGCCTTGACGTCTCAACGACTGGGTGTCGTATCTGGAGAGAGCGTTATATCCTTAATGTTCCAACAACGGGGTGCCATCCCTGGAGAGAGCGTTGCATCTGTAAGGTTCCAACGACGGAGGAAGAGAAGGGCCAGGAGCCAGGCCGCCCTTATCGCGCATAGACATAAAGCACTATATTAACTATAATGCTATATGCATACACTCCCATATATATATTATTGACATAACACCAAGCTTAAACCGCACACATTCTCTTCTATTATCCACATATACACCAGGGATACGTATCCGTTAACCTTATATGCACACACCAAGTGTACGTATCCGTTAACCTTATATGCACACACCAAGGGTACGTATCCGTTAACTTTATATGCACACACCCTCTCACATCACGTGCATATATAAATCAAGTTTCTTTGCATACACTCTCCTAGTTTCTGTACATGTATGTAAATATCATAACGTTACATCTCCTTAGACATTCTGTCTACGCCACGCGGTTCTACGCTATCAGTTGTAACCGTGTATACTATTTGTGCAGAATATACCATAATAGACCTTTACATTAGCGTCAGTCATCATTCTAGGGTTGTGATCATCTCTTCGAGCCCCGGATCTCTACTAGTGAAGGGGTTAACGACGGTGACGGCCAGAATGCCAGTGGGCAATCCCGGTTATTGATTCGTTTTCTCGTAAACACCACGACTGGTCCTGCTCGTACACTATGAATCTTCCCTAGCAATAAACTATCTAAATAAACTCTGGTAATTCGATGGTCGGCCTACTTTAAATTTTCATTTATTTCATATTAACTCTCTTAGTTAACACTCTGAAACATGTTTTGGGAGAAAAGTGAGGTCTGCCTCAATATAGACTTGACAAACCTTGTTGTTGTTGTTGTTAGTCCACCGATGGGTATTAGTTCCTGGTTCTGTTTAAAACCAATCATGAGGCACTATATCACCAAATGCTGTTTTTCTCCCTTAAACTGGAGACATTAGGCAATTGGCGGTGTTTGATCCCTCAATACGTTCTATAATAACACCTTGATCGAATATTAGAGTGGAACAGCCTGCACAAATTTGCTAGTACTCGCCGCAACGAATGTAAATACCGCGCGCTAAACAGTTACCAAAACGAAAATTAAACCCTGTAACTGAAGTGGACACGGAAGCCAAAGATATTAATTGTACTGGAGCTCATCTTTCATCATCGATTCAGAAATCGTTTACAGCGAAAAAGGATGCGAGTTTTCATGGCAGTAACTTCGTCGAACGGTAGACCCATTATGTGTAACGGTTAGAACCATACTGAATACGAAAGGCGAAAGCTGTTGTGCTCGTGACGATGACATGTTCGCTTACATTTCGTTAAACCGTTTTAATTCCTGTTACACCAGCACGACTACGGAGCAAGTAGTCTAAAGTCTAAATACGGAGTAAATTTGCAAATCGAAATTTCTACTGTCGCTTATCCAGTCAGATCGGTGATCGAGAGACACAGAGCGCATTGAAGAGAAAAGCACTTTGATCTTGGCGTGGGTGATGCCAGCTGTCATAACAGCGTCCAAGTTACTCAGCTACACTGATCGCTGTCGGCATTCAGATGTTGGACAACAGGCGGCTGTTTACACCCTCAGTATACCGGTGCAAACGGACGCAGATCTCGAAAGAAAAGTAAGTTCAGAAAGAAAATAAATAACCTCTCCTTTTTCGTTCAGTTATGCCAGAAGCCTTTCCGACTATGACCCCTTCATCATTCTGCTGTTTGGAAAGTCCTATCTGACTGATTTGAAATTCATCAAGCGGACAAATCAAAGGTTGTTTTGAAAACTAAATCACATTACGTGTTCCACTCTCGAATACTCGACTGCTGTTGACAAAGTTTGTAGACCCTGTGATGCGGTTGACATCATCGCTCCAAGGAACTTTTCCCGTCCACGGTTAACATAATTAAAAAGGGCAACGGTGGTACTCGTGTAATTGTTCGTCATGTTCAAGATAATGATGTGAATAATAAAATGTAATAAAGGTTTCTCCCATCGTTGCACTCGTATTCAGAGGATTCAAAGGTAGCTTTCTATCGTGGGAGAGGAATCTTCAGTGCTCCTTTTAACGGCAGAGGTGACGTTAATGACGTCATACTTCGAACATCCCGCACAGTCTGGGGGACGTCGCAGCACGCATCCTCTCTCAGGGTGCTTTGCGATGCGCTGCATTTACCCCTGTCGGGCTCTCGCCATTTTTTTTTTACAGGATTCCTGTAAAAGCCAAGAACTGCTCTATCTGACTGTTTTACCGATCGCAAAATGTTTTTTTTAATCTCGAAATACACTAAACAGTTATTCAGTGTATTTCAAAACGAAAGTTTCACACAGTTTGAAGGCAGCGTTTTGACGAATTACTCTAGAACTATATGTTGCGAAAATATATATCGGTGAGTACCGACTGATATCAATTCGACCAGTTAGACGGTCGCCATGTTCGTTCACTTTGATGACAGATGGCCGCGGGTCAAATCCGGCACAGTCCGTGAGACCTTTACAGCCCTAAATGGAGAGGCAACAAAGCAGAACGAAATGAATGCCCGGCATGTAACAATGTTGCGTGGTGACGTGGTTAATCGTTCCATATTAACGTCACGAGTTTCGACATGCTTGCAGGCACGGCGGAGCCGGGGTTGGGGGGGGGGGGGGGCCTACGGGGGCTGAAGCCCCCCCAATAATTTGGCCAACTTTTCTAAAATTCATATGATGGCAACGCAAAAATACTTCAACGAATGCGTATTTTCGAAATGAATAGTAAAATGAATTGTCTGAGTCGCATATCTATCGCATTACTAAAACTCTTTACAACTGTCTAGCATTAGTGGGCCAGCCAAAGCTTTAGAATTTTTTTCAGCGGCCTTGTTTAGTAATTTTTAGGTTCACAGAATGTTATACCATATAAAAGATGATAGAAATAAATGATAAAATCCTCACACCATGTATGCCTCCAATTACTAAGACGAAATGCGCTAAAAGCATATGACTCCTTCTGTCCTGGACGTTTCGTGATATCAGCGAAGGTAAAATGCTGTCACTCAATTTTGCTATTCGTTTTGCAAGCGAATGATCGTAAAGAAAGAATCCAAGAAGACAAAATAAGGTGATAAAATGAAAAGCATATTCTTGATGTTTATTTTGTCAATCACATTAAAACAGTCAATATGCTCTTTACAGTTCGCAGTCTTAGGTGACTGTTACCTTCGCCTAATTGTGCTGTGATACAGGGACGGCGGAGGGGCCATCCCCCGACCAATACATTGTGCTGTGATACAGGGACGGCGGAGGGACCATCCCCCGACCAATACATTGTGCTGTGATACAGGGACGGCGGAGGGACCATCCCCCGACCAATACATTGTGCTGTGATACAGGGACGGCGGAGGGGCCATCCCCCGACCAATACATTGTGCTGTGATACAGGGACGGCGGAGGGACCATCCCCCGACCAATACATTGTGCTGTGATACAGGGACGGCGGAGGGACCATCCCCCGACCAATACATTGTGCTGTGATACAGGGACGGCGGAGGGACCATCCCCCGACCAATACATTCAGCAAAAAACAGAAAAAACACGAACACACACACAGATACACACACGAAACAAAGAAATTAGACAAAGATAGACAAAGAACCGATAGAGTGACGCGAAAACACCTATAATCTGTATTGAATGCAGATTTTAATTTCCGATAAGTTATAACCATGAGAGTCATCCTTGCTTATTCACATGATTTACAAGTCGTGTTCGTAAAATGCTGCTCTAGTACACGCTAGACTACTCCAAACATCGACCAAATACTCGCCTCCGATTCTCATTGTTGATGACTTCCTTCGCTACATGTATATCAACCAAGTTGTACGTATTCCATCACCTTGGTTGATATAGCGAATGAATTCGTCAACAACGAGAATCGCAGCTTCACATTTCAAGTTAAATGCTACACTAAATCCGCGTGATTTACACGTGTAGACTTCGCTTGGATTTGCGAAGATGCGAGAATCGGTTCCTCCCTATGGATACAGGAGCATGCAGTGGACGGAGGTAAGTTTTCACTCCACTTACCGGTAGCGCAGAAGTTGAACGGTCGCTGACTGCGGTAGAATTTCCAATATACATGAATCACAAGGAGACAAAAGTGGAAAAAATCTCTGTGCCAATGACCTGATCGAAGCTTAATGAACCTTTGGATTGAATATATTTGGATTGATATATATTTAAATTATTTATACTTCCGAACATCATTTTGCTTGACGATGATGAATATTAAAAAAAATGTTGGGAAAACAGGCAACCCAAATAGAGTTTACACGGGCGAGGATTTGTTGTTTTATTGCTCGGAAATACGCTAGAACGCCTCTCCGGCCATCTAAGACCTCTGGAGCTTCCGGGACCTAGGCGGCCCCTGGACCCTCGCCTAATTGTGCTGTGATAGTAGCACCCCCAATCATGAATTGCTTCCGCCGTGCCTGGCTTGTGGCGCTGTGCACTACAACTTGAATAACACGTTTTTAAATTAAATTAGGGAAACAAGGAACAGGGTATAAATCTTATAATTTGGAAGATTATCGTGAATATGACATAAACTTGCAAAATTACCACAGTTACACTTTAATAGGGAAAATTTCAAACAATTTTGGCAGACCACTGTTACTTTATTATAAGTGTATAATTCACGTTACCAGTATAGGCAATCTGATACGCTTATATACATGATGGTAAGATAGCGTCGTCTTTTCAGTGGGTTTTATCAAAATTAATAGTGACTATATTCATTAATTGAAGCGATCAGTTAAATAATTTTGCTAAGCAGTTTATAATCAACCGCACGGAATACCACATCAACACTGATAGTTAGAAAAGATCTATTATTTTAAGCCAGAACTTGAAGATTTAGAAGACCTCCATTTCTTAAGGTCGAATATGTTTCGTAAATTTCAGTATTTATTCATCAGGTATAAATTAAAATTAAACATTAAAATATTTATATACACATATACACACCATATTCGTTATGAAAATATGGCATCCAGGTGGGATATTTGTATCAATGAATAGCCATACCACTGAATACATAGGGAAATGGGTCATTCTCGTTGAATATATAATAATGAAAGTGCTGATATTACTGATGTGTGGTTTCCGTTGAGGTAGGCAAGGTTCGAGATATAGCGCTGCATATGGTACGCTTTTGCAGTGAAGATATGCACCCATGAGGTTACGCTCCCTGCAAATGGCGCACAAGCAATGCTTTCCAGCCAGTGCAGCGTTCACAGTTCATAATAATGCCCTGATAGTAAATCCAAACGAGAAATCTTAAACTTTTCAGACGAAGTCCCACTTCGTAATAACTGCCATGTCATTTTAAAGCCGAATATGATACAGATGCATCAATTGGCCATTTCTTTGAAAACCAGAATGCCATTAGAGGCAGTCTCTGTGAATGTTGACAGAATAGCTGCTTTTAATGTGAAGAAGTCGATATTGTCAGATGAATGTCCATCAAAACGTCCAAAGTATGTTTTGATCAGAGACAATGAGAAGTTCCTATCAACAAGGATGAAGAACCTAGGGAGATCATAATAATCGAAACGATTGTATACCATTGTCCTGCTGTTTCTTTTCTTGTACGATTGATCACTATGAAACAGTATTTTATCCAGGATTTGTTGTGTCGAGTAACTTCCATCAATGACTGTCAATATAAGAAAAAAGGCTTATTTGTCATACACTGTTTTCCTCTCGAGTCTGTGGAAAATACTGAATGCCCTGTAGAAAGCTGCCATGAGCAATAGTTGCGAGAAGAGTACGATGATATAGAAATGATTCATGTAGAGAAGGGCGAGGATTAGTCTCTATATTATTCGCTAGGCATATCAAAGTGGGTAAATAATACTTGCATATGAATAATTGCATAATCCATATAATTGCAAAGAATGAAACCGAGGTCTCACATCTTCTGCATTGCTATAAAACCTGTAATTGATTGTAACATTTGTAATCCAATTATGTAACATGAGGCAGCACCTAAAAGGTGCAACAACCCCTCAGCCAGACAGTTTTAGTCAGTGTATATTGATACACAACGAATGGAAAATGTATATGTAAAAGCCTGAAAGATTTGGCTGAATGCAGAAGATGCTTTAGCAGTGGCTTGTAAAAGATCAAAATGTGATAAATTCAGTGTGGGATGTTGGATGAATTGGAGAACTATAATAAATAATTTGACATATCACGTCCGAAAAATATGGCGGAAGAACAAAAATATTCTGACCAAAAACAAAAGGTTTCAAGTCATTCTTGCTTTGAACCCTAATAATAATCTGAACAATAATAAAAGTCTTCCGATTTTCAGTGGGAGGCAGGTAATTTAGAGTTTTGATATAGGAATACGAAGCTGCGCATTTAAAACCCATTGGCTCTGGGTGCCAGCCATCCACAATCTATTCAATTTGAACCATACATATAGTACTTTGAAAATATCAGGAACATCAAGCAGTTAAGTGACAAATATACAAATTATCAAAAAAATTGCAATCAGAAATGGCTGCAAAGTTTTCCGCCCAATCAGCGAAACCGGCAGTCATTACTTGTCTCTTGATGTATCTGTGACGTATACCAAGCATACCCAAGACTTGAACAGTATCAAAGGATATATACATCATCGATGATTTTACGTCAATTGAAAACGGCTACCAATGTTTCCATCCAATCAGAGAAAACGGTTCGGTCATTCAGTTTTAGTCGCTTGATGTACTAATGATGTATACAAAGTCTTGCATCAAACACTTGAACAGTACCAGAGGTATAGATTTGGCATCAATTAAAAATGGCAATAAAGTTTTCCACCTAATCAGAGAAATTGGTTGTCATTAATTGTAAGTTTCTTGATGTATCGATGATTTGTAGTTTAATGTGAAGCACTAAAGTGGTATCAGATATAGATCATTAATGATGTTGCATGAATTAAAATGGTCGCCAAGATTTCCGTCCAATCAGAGAAACCAGTTCTGTCATTCATCATGAGTCTCTTGGTGCATCCATGATGTTTACCAAATTTTACATCGAGCAGTTGAACGATATCAGAGACAGAGATCATTAATGAAATTAAAAATGGCCGGCCATCCTTTCCGCCTCTCAGAAGAACTGATGTGGTTATTCATTGCAAGTCTCTTGATACATTGATGTTGTATACCAAGTTTCGTATAGAACACTTCAATGGTATCAGAGGAATATATCGTTAAAGATTCTGCATAAATTAAAGATGGCGGCCAAGGCTTTCACCCAGTCAGGGAAACTGGATTGGTCATTCCTTTACAGTTTCTTGATGTATCGATAATCTATATCAAGTCTCACACTGAACAGCGAAATAGTTTCCGAGATACACAAGTTTCATGGTTTCGCATAAATTAAAGATGGCCGCCAAATTTTCCACGCAATCGGGTCCCGATTCAATAGAGTTCTGGGTCACGAGCGTATGGATGTGCACGGCAAGTTCGGTGTGCCTGGGGTAAGTCGTTTTAAAGATGTCTTGGTAACGAGAAAGCTGTGACGGTTTCGCATAAATTAAAAGTGTCCAACCAATCGGTCCAGATTCAATAGGCTTGCGCGGTTGACCACCCAACAATCCTGCATACCAAATTCGAAGTCTTTAGAAGCAACGGTTTGGCTTCTAGAGCGGTCACAAGAATTGTTGATGACTGACGACCAGACGGCCGGACGACCGATCGACCATACGACCGGACGACCGACCGGACGTACATGCCGACAACAAGTCCCCACAGCCTAATAGGCTGAGGGGTGAAAAGGTATAGATCACTGGCAGCAAGAGTCTGGCCAACTTTGCTTTTTGAAGTTGGCAATTTATGAAATGTTTGCCAATTTTTTCTCTGTACTGATCAACAGAAAAATCAGAGGCCAATTTTCAAGATCTCTGTTTTGTACAGTATACCAGTACCTGATACCAAGTAAGCAAAATAATCAATTCCACAATTGTCAACTCCAAGGTATTCAACTCCAGGATATTCAACTCGATAAATATTCAACTTCAAAATAGGTATTCAACTCCAAGATATTCAACTCCAAGATAAATATTCAACTCCAAGCTAACCAACTCAAAGATAAATATTCAACGCCAAGATATTCAACTCCAGAATAGATATTCAACTCAAAAGATATTCTTCTTCAATATATTCAACACAAGGTTAAATATCCAACTTCAAGCTAACCAACTCAAAGATAAATATTCAACGCCAAGATATTCAACTCCAGAATAGATATTCAACTCAAAAGATATTCTTCTTCAATATATTCAACACAAGGTTAAATATCCAACTTCAAGTTATTCAACTCAAAGATAAATATTCAACTCCAATATATTTAACTCACACGATCGTCAACTCCCAACATATTCAACTACAAGATATTCAACCAACTCCAAGATATTCAACTCCAAGATTTCACAGCTCAAGATAAATGTGAATTGCATAACAAAAATCACAATTCAGACGGAGAGAAAAGCGCTTTCTTAAAAAATGATCAGATGACAGTTATGAATGTAGGAAACAAGGGTCTATCGATTCTTCTTGAAGTAAATCACTCAGTCATGAGCAATATAAGAAATTATAAAACATAGCAGAAAATCTCACAAGAAAGAATCGTAAAAAATTACCCGATGAATTACAATAACAACAACTCGTGTTGCTATGTTCCCGGCGTACATTGTGGTCCATCCCAGTTCTCCGCGAAAAGTTTATTTCACGTATAGAATGTATATTCTGTTGTAGGCTTGATATAATCGCCAGAGAATGATTTTGTAATTTGTAGTAAGTGTATGCTATAAAGGACGCAATAAAGAATCCTGAATAACATATATGAAATTCAATACTAGTTTGCTGTTGTCCTGAGTGCAATATGGCATCATCTCGATGGAGTTTAGAGGACTGCCCCGTTTCCAGGTCACACACCGACATCTGGAACTTGCCGATCGTTTGCAAGATATTGCAAGATATTGGTACGACAATACTTTCACTATTTCTCACTTGAAGCATCATGATCTCTACAGTTCAGAAAATCGGATTGGAGACAGATTAGATGTCGGCAGTTGATAATGATGATCGATGTTGAGACAATTGTAGATTTCATTATGCATGACCAAATCACCGAGGCAGCCTGCAAAGGTCATGGAGAGGTCACGCAACTGTAGTACATGGGTCAAAATTTACAGACCCCTGGCATACATGTAGTACGTGTTGAATACTTGCTGTTCTCCAATCCCATCGACAGAGCGAGAATCTTCGTGTTCGGAATTATGCACAGAACATCAACCTTTTCAAGCAGGGATTTCAAGCCGCAACGAGTCGTCCGCATGCCAATATGTGTTTAGACGTAAAAGCTCAAAGATCGTCGATTGACAAACCACCCATAACCCGGAGAGTGGCCATCCCAAAGTCGAAACGAATCTACGACACTCAGACCATCCAGTGTTAACACCCAGCAGCTCCTCTTCGGCGGGCATCAAATCCATCCCGCTCTCAACCAGCGGCCCCTTCAATACTACCAGCCGCGAATTTTACTCTCATCCACCCAACCGTGACGGCTCAACCCAACCCCATACTTGGGGGTCACAAGACAAATGAAAGCTCGTGTGAAACACGGGAGAAGAGCATTTACCCGAATACATGTGTAACACATAAATTGGTACTCACAGGGTTTAGATCTCCCTAAAATGGGCACACCCTCTATTAGGTGTGGCAATTTTTTTAAGAATGGGACAGAGGGTGGGGCATATACCCATGGAGGATGAGCAATCGGGAATCATCCCTGGTAGTAGCGCCTCGGAGAGGGATTTCTTTACTAATGGGCGAAACCCAGTGTAAGGCAGTATAAAACTTAATTTTGTGTTTCACAGATCCGCCAACATTGAAAAATTGAATATCAGAATAAAAATAAAATGTCAAATTGCGCCTTTTATATCTCTACGAAAATTGGAACATTAACATTTCAACCTTTTTTTTCATTCCTGATTGTATGAAATAAGCTGTTGTATTCTATCTGAAACAATGCCGGCAAATAAAACTGGCAGACAACTGGAAGTCAGCAAACTGTTGTTGTAAAATGCTGCTAATAATGAGTGGATAGAATTTAACGTCGCTTTCAACCATATTTCAGCTGTATCACGACGAACCAACTAAGCACCACCCAGCCCAGTTGTGTTCCTGCTACTTCAAAGAAGAAATCTTTGAAGCAGCATGGAACCAGACACCCTACTTCCACCCTATAAAACACTGAGGACAGCGCATAAGATACAGACAGGTTGCTTACATGGTGCAATAAAGACAAGTGATATTACAGTGCTAAACATCACATTATGAAAGTACTGTTCTTCTCAGCAAAATGCATTGAAGCAATGCTGCTAATAGTACTTGGGCAACAACGGCATTCAACATAAATCGGGAACCTTCACTGCCTGTGTGATCTATCACTGTGTCATGGTACCCATATTCTGAGTGTGACGTGGTATGTCAGAGCTTGGAAATGGTGGATGTTTCACCAGTTCAGCCGATATGTCATGGTTTAATTTACTGTTGAAGCATGAGGCTGTTGCAACACACGCGGCCGAACAACCACAATGTTGATGATAAGAATGTTAGATTTTAAGTGTTTGTTGATAGTTAAAAGTATGTGACTTAACATCCAGTTTTTAAAGTCAGACATTCATGCACTCCGGATCCATCATCAGTTGCATATGTGGTATTAATATAGAAAGCCAAGCTATATTTCATGTTACATGTATATCATAATATGAAGTATAACCTTGAAAAAATAGGTTTAGTCAACTGGGATAGGCTTCTAGTCGGTCACCAAATGCACATGTATTATGAATTTAGAGAGCCTGTCTTAACTTCTTTAAAAATTACTGCTAATGTTACATTTAACCTTAATAAAACAGGTGAAGTCATTTTAATAAGGCTTCTGATTCATCATTATCTGCATATGTGGTATGACCAGAAAGATGAACAGACAGACAGATAGAGACACAGATGACATGGACAATTCAGTTCCATTTGAGGAGTCATTCCATATTATCTTGAAAGTCTAAATATTCTGTCAAAATGCATCAGAACCATTTTACTTAAAGTATATATAAAATGTCCCAGGTGAGATGTGCCATATAGCAGGAATGTAGAAGTTCCACTTCAAAAATCTTTCCAGTTTTTCAGTCTAAACATAGTTAACAGTAGTATAACTATGCTGTCAAAATGCAATGATACATGTATGTGCCATTTCATCTCTCAAGTTTCAAGCAAATTCTGGGGATCTTCACATGAACAAAAAACAAATGAGTATTAATGAAGTGATAATTTGTGATTTTACTCATTAAAAATTGGCCAGAATGCTTCTCCGGACATCTGGAAGCCAAGCTCTTCAAAGTCACTGGACACTAAACTTGTTATTGGGATAACCATACCACTGTTCAAATAGGATCAGATTATTATTATCAGTATTGGAGAGAGAAGAAGCACTGATTCTGTTTACTTTGTTGACACAAGCACTAGTCCCCCTTATGTTAAGTGCATTATGCAATAAGTCAATCACTTCAGATTAATCACTTGAATGAACAACAAACGGGCATACACTAGGTAGGCCTAGCTGATTTCAAGCTGTCTTAAATCCTTGCACTTCTTCATACAGTATCACACCAGACTGATGGCAGGTTGTTTTCTCTGACCACATTTTAGCATTTTTGTGTGTAAGCAGGGTCTGATTTAACCTGGACTTATTTATATTTAGCTGTAAAAACCCCCACTGCCACATATATGCCAGTGTTAGCAGCACCAATGTCCTTTCAATCCATTTTTAAACTATAATGTTAATTAAATTATGAATTGTAAAAAAGAATGCATTATGAAATATAAATAAAGCATTATGTTGATGAGTCACGAAATCCATATGGGAGGTCAATTCTTTAAAATCCTTCGTCTGTCTAACAAGATCGCAATAATAAGCTTCACGAAGAGCCAATAAATTGTGCTGTATAAGTCTACTGTCTGCAGTGCAACCCAATGATGAACAAATATCACAAAGCTACATGATGAAGCAAAATCCCCAGATCTGGCCTGGGAATGTAGGTACTGGACTAAGTCCTGAGAATTTCACGTATTAAGAAAAATGGCCATTTGGCTTACAAGGGATGTGAGTTATAACACTGGGAATGTTATATTCATGTTAGGCAAATTAGAATTACTTTTTCTTGATTCGAAGAAGTAAAATTCCATTTCTGTGGAAAAAATCTTATTTTGAGATGCAAAAACGTGCCTCCATGTTTTCACCAACACCACCAGAATCTTGTCAGTCCTTTGCCTGTCTTGCAAGATCAGTATACCCAAATTTCATGGAAATCAAACAAGTTGTTTAGAAGATATCATGTTACATATGTTTACCTGAATTCAAGTCTATAGTGCCACCTAATGATGACCAAATACCACGAAAAACAAGTAGGTGAAATATAAAGCCCTAGAGAGAAGGCACATAAGAGTTCAATGGAAAAAAATTAATCATGATAATGGTTAAGAAAGTTTTGATGTTAAGTCAGATAATTGAGATTTTTCATTTGAATGGCGATTTGGTTCCCACCGAAAGGGAATTATCATGTCAGCAATCCTATATTTATGCTTGGCAGCCTAGAATAGAACAGTTTTTAAATATTTCTCCAAGCGAATTGCCAAATTTTCATTTCACGAAAAACTTTTTTTTTTGAGATGCAAAAAACTTGCCTTAAAAGTTATGCCAGCAACACCAAAACCTTTTCAGCACATTGCCTATCATTCAAGACCATTGTAATAAAATTTCAAAGAAATCGGACAAGCCGTTCAGACGAAATCGTCACAGAAAGGTTCACCTATGCTCTGACTACAATGCCTATCACATTGGCTGGCCCCAAATCCCACCCCGGCGCCGGCGGATCCGGCGGAGCCGTTTCTCATGAAAACATAAGAGCATCCACTTTGTGGAAATGCTCTAATTCAGTGAATCCAAGGATATGGCGAGATCTGTTCTCAGGAAGCATGGACGCCGAAACTGGCGTTGGAGGCCACAAGGGAACAACTTTGCCCGCAAAGGTTATTCGATCCGCAATGTTATGTTGAACACGTCGAACACGAACTGGACAGCGCCGTATACCAGAGCAATCACACAAAAGAAACTCCATTAAGATTGAAAATCTAAATTGAAGCGATATGCAAGAGGTGTCAAAGATTGACGTCTGGTGACTAAAACAACCATATAGCCCCACAGTAGTTTCCCTGGCGACCTCACATTCAGACTTGCGAATACGGTAGATTCTCGGACGTAGCCTCAGTATCTCAGCCGTGCATTTACCGCAGCTGTCCATGTGGAGACTATGAAGCATCCACACGGCCTCTAGCACCGGATTAAGTGGAATTAGATTAACCTAGCTGGGGAGCTGTGATGACAGATCAGCTCAAGCAGTTAACTCATCCGATGTTAATGGTTGAGTATCGAATACGTCTGATGGAGCAAACGCCTCAACCTGGTAAATGCAAGAATACCCAGAAAAATTAACCAGTACTGCCCGACGTCGTACGGCTTAAATTTCCCACCAAAACAATAAACCTACACAAATTTGTCGAATGACAGAATACAGAGGGCGGGCGTCGTGGGCTAACAGACCACCAGCAGAATCCTACCGTATACAAGTAATAAATTGGAACGATATGCAAGAGTTGGGGAAAACTGACGTCTGGTGACTAAAAAGCAAACAAATGACTACAGGAAGGCTTTCCTCGCCATCTCACATTCAGCCCCGAGAATACGGCGGATTCTAAGACGTAGCCTTGGTATCTCAGTTGCGCAGTTATTGCAGATGTTCGTGTAGAAACTACGAAATATCAACACAGCCCCTAGCTTCTTAAGCGTTCAATGATGAATATATTTGCAGGCTTTCAAAGACTATACGGTCTTCATCGCCAGGTAGTGACTGACTACCTGTCTTATATAAACGCTGATCTGCTGAGAGCAGTTCACATTATGTATAGGTCTAGCACCAATTTGTGAATATATACCAAGTGGCTTAAGAAAACAGGTCATCGTGTACAGTAAAGACGTCTGCTTGGTTTTTGTTTGGTCAAAAATAGGCGGTACAAGGCGTACTAGTCAAGCAACATGCCTCTGACTTTATTATCAGAGTCATACATTGCGATCCAAGAACACAATAAAATGAATCTTTATTATGTAATAAATAAAACGTCAGAGCCATTTCCCAGCCCCAATATCAAGATCTTTTAAAATGAAGAAAAAAATGTGTGAATTTCTATTTGTTTAATAACGGGAGAGGAAGGGCTTTGGTCTTTTTTGTGAAAGAGCCGAAACTGGGTCCCAAATCATCACTAGATGAAACCATTCTGTGGAAAGATTTGACCCCATTGTATAGTCTAGATCCATTTCAAGGAGATTTTCACAAAAGGATTACAAGCGTCAGGTCCGTCATTCATAATTCAGCCGTCGTCCAATAAAGAATATCCTCTTCGATAATCCAAATACCTATTCCATATAACAATATTAGCACCAAATTCAAAGACAATCATAGTATACATAAAGATAGCCTAGTTTCCTGCAAGAGAGAGGCGGTCAACAATTTTCAATGATACCGGCAAGACGTCATGATGTTCCAATAATATCAAATCCACATCGCTGATCACTATTCTTATCCAGTATTTCAGTCAATAATTTCTCATTTTGACGTTAAAGGAAATACGTTTTTTTATCAAAATTTTGAAAATTATGTCACTAGAGTTGGATAGGGAAAAGACCGTTCTTTCCATTAACTGCGATGGAAACTCCCTGGACATTTCTGAAAATTTTCTTCTGGATACATTTTCTGACATCTTCGTTTAATAAACCCAACATGAAACACGATATACAAACTAAAGAAATATTTTTGGTTTTATTTTCAGTATAATTATATAATGTGTATATATGTACATGCGTAAAACTCCTTTGTGTGTCGCGGTAATGAAGCTTTTTTTCAATCCAGAACCTGCAAAAACATATTTTGCTTAAAGAATATGTACTGAAATTTCAGCCTGGAAACAATTACGATAGTCAGTTGCATAAAAATGAGATCATATTCCAACAAAAAAGGCTCCATGGCCTACTTTGGTATTTTTGAGGCATTTATAAGGAGAATTTTCTCTTGTAACAAAAATATGTCACCTTAAGCCAAAATTATATTTTCGCAAAGAAATTAGAAAGCTTGCTTATTTGAAAGTATCCAGTTTGATATTTGGTTGAGATGTCATATTCTGATGACGAGAGAACATCTTCCTTATAAATGGTTCAAAAATACAGCATTAGGTCAGGGAGCATATTTTCATGAATCACAAATTCAGTTATATTCAGCACCCCTTACGACCCATTCGGACCAATAGTGGGTCATCTCGACCCCAAAAATGTCCGTTCCCATGAAGTTTTACCACTGCGCATGCGCGTCATAGCCCAATCTTCCACGACCCAGCAGTCCAGTTTGAGGCTACTCCATGAGTGCTTGACTTTGACACCCCATTCGAAACAAATATATTCTACTTCGACACTACCCTTTTTCCACAATTCCCCGTCTACCCAAGCGCACCATATGCTCTACTTCCACACCCCACCAGCGCTGTCTAACGCTCCTCTACGACTGCTTCACCGCGACGCCTCACACGACCCTTTCGAAGCACGGGTGGTCCCTCAATCACTCAAACGCACCCCGGCCACCCCGAAAATGCCCGATTTCGCTATTACTCATATTGATGACTCCACCAATGACGTCACTGATGAAATGGACATCCCCGATGTCGTGGTCTACACCACAAGAGTTTCAATATCAGGCACTACATGTAATAGTTGGATGCAATATAGCCCCTCAGTCTCTCAAATATGCCCTTGTGATCCTCCAAAATGTCCACTGGCGGATATCTTAACATGTGCGTAATATTATTGCATGTTCTCTTTAGGTTCACATGTTGATGGTGAAAGTCTGCTCTGTAAACGCACGTACCTAATATTATGGTGTTTGACATAGAACATTGGACTTTACATCTGTTTTTGGCATTTTTGTATGTATTTCAGCATGTATTTTTTATCTATGATCTTAGACTCCTTGAACCAGAATAACATTTCGCTGTAATGTCACGAAATTTTCGAAAACATTTATTACTCGTCCAAGGTGTCCCACTTCAATATATTAAAAAATCCATAATAAAATGAATTTCTATGGCTTTTCACCATTATGCATTGTGTTCCTGTAAGCGTACAGCTACATAGACGGCGAGAGCATGTGTATGGTATTCACAAGTATGTGTCTTATTATGGTTCCCTTTCTGTGAACACTGTATGGATAGAGTCAAAATTTCTATGGTTTTTCATCAGTGTAGTTTCTTCCATGTTTCTTTAGGCCACATTTGTGTGAACAGCTCTGTGGACAGAATCAGCATTTATATGGCTTTGCACCAGTATGTGCCCTTTCATGTCGCCTGAGGTTTCCTTTCACTGAACAGCTATATGGACAGAGTGAGCATTTATATGGCTTTGCACCACTATGTGTCCTTTCATGATCTTTCAGGGTCCCTTTCTGTGAACAGCTATATGAACAGAGGGAGCATTTGTAAGGCTTCTCACCAGTATGTGTCCTTTCATGTACCTTTAGGTTCCCTTTCCGCGAATAGCTATATGAACAGAGGGAGCATTTGTAAGGCTTCTCACCAGTATGTGTCCTTTCATGTTCCTTTAGGCTCCCTTTACGTGAACAGCTATATGAACAGAGGGAGCATTTGCAAGGCTTCTCACCAGTATGTGTCCTTTCATGTACCTTTAGGTTACACTTGTGTGAACAACTATATGAACAGAGGGAGCATTTGTATGGCTTCTCACCAGTATGTGTGCTTTCATGGATCTTTATGTTCCCTTTCTGTGAACAGCTATATGAACAGAGGGAGCATTTGTAAGGCTTCTCGCCAGTTTGTGTCATTTCATGTTTATTTAAGTGCCCCTTCTGTGAACAGCAATATGGAAAGAGTGAACGTTTATATGGTTTTTCACCAGTAGGTGTTCCTTCAGGATCTTGTAGGTTTACTTTACTCGAACAACCTTGCAGACATTTGTATGGTTTTTCACAAGTGTTAACTCTATCAGGTGTCGTTCTTTCTTTATTGTCCGTCTCTGGGTCCCAAAATCTCAAAGATTCGTTGGACAGTTTAGTCGTCTCTGCTGTTTTGAGTTTTACCATGTACATGGCCACAGGAAAAGGCCTGTCAGGGAAAAAATCATCGACACGTATCTGCTCGTCATCAGAACACTTCTTGACAAAGGGCTAAATCAAATAAAAAAACATCAGCCTTATTTTCATATGAACACTTCAGTTCCATTTCAATACGGTCAATTATTAAATATATATTCGAAAATCTGTTGCATAATCACATAGAGTTTGTAAAATTAATGTAAGCTTGTAGCATACTCCACCATGTGCCTTTAGAACCGTATCCAAAAAGGTGTTAAATGTAATTAAAACCAGATCTGAAAACAAGCTGAGTAGCTAGCAGGTCCTCTGCTAAGTAGCCTGTTTGAGAGCATACTGCATTTACGCTTCAAATATCCCCTTAAATATAACTTGGAAAGTGGATATGTGTTTGTGGAAAGGGACATTTTTCTGGAATTGTTGTGACAAGTTGAGGAGGTTTGGAAAGCAGTAATGGGTAGTGTAACACTGGAAATATGTCTGTAGATGTTTATGGAATTGTGGATGGTGAGGCTTATAAATTGACGGGTGAAATACATCTCAAGATATCGCATTCACAACACAGATGGGTACAATATGGGTGAGTGAAATCCAAGATGGCCAATGGCAGCCATATTGGATTACATACTACTTCAATGAAAATCAACACCAATGGCCGCCTACTGATGTGAAGCACCTTCTCAAGTTTGAAGTGAATTGGACGAATTGTTCCCAAGATACAACATTCACAAAAAATAGGACGGGCGGAATCCAAGATGGTCAATGGCAGCCATCTTGGACTACACACTACCACAAAGAAAATCAATATCAATGGTCGTCTAACTGATGAAAAGCACCTACAGTTTGAAGTCAATCAGGAAAATTGTTATCACCACACTGCGGTCAAAAGGTGCGAGAGAGACGGAATCCAAGATGGTCAATGGCTGTTATCTTGAATTACATACCGTGAAGCACATTCTCAAGTTTAAAGTCAAACGGACCAATTGATGATTTACGATTCCGGCACAACAACCGGATTTCTGTGTTGAAAGACCTAGCTGTCGGCAGATCAAGGCCAAACGTCTGACCCGTCTCACTTTGCAGGGACAACTCAAGTTTGAAGTCAACTGGGCGAATTGTTCTCGAGAGATCGTGTTCAAAAGATGTGGGATGGACGGAATCCAATATGGTCAATGGCAGCCATCGTGGATTACGTAAACTAGCGAGAATCAATACCAAATGCCTCTAACTGATGGGAAGCACTTTCCCAAGTTTGAAGTCGATTGGCTGAACTATTCTCAAGATATCGAGCTCACAAAATGTGAGACGGACGGACGGATGGCTAGTATTTCTAAGTTCTCCTACAACTTCATGGCGGAGGACAATAATGCTCAAATTCTCACATGTCGATGATTTATGATCCGGGCACAAGAACCGGGTGAGTGAGTGAATATTATTTAACGTCACTTTCAACTATATTTCAGTCATATAATGACATTGGGTCCTATTTCTTTTCACACCCGGGAAACACATGGGTGGGGCCCTATTCCTTTTCACACCCGGGAACCTCACAGGTGCCTCAGTTAGTCGCCTCTTATGACAAGCTGCCTGAGGAGCCGAGTCCTATTCTTACCATGACCTGCAGTGTGCACAATGACATCCCAGGTCAATCCCCGGAAGCCCCACGGGGTGTTTCTGTGTTGAAAGACAAAGCTGTCGGCAGATCCTGGCCATACATCTGGCCCGTCTCACTCAAGTACGGTATATTTAAATGTCATCTCGTATATTTTTATCTATTTTTATTTTAATAAAATATTGATTTTATTCTCTGGAAACCGTGATGATATTCTGTTAAGGCTAATAGAATTTAGATAGATCGATCAATTCAAGGTGATACATGTACATCTCCCTTCACGAGGTCAACCTATGGTTCCCACGTAGTTGTGCCCTAAGCTTGACATTTTAGACATACATTCCTAAATCGTGGAGAAGATTGTCAATTGTTCAATACTCAGAACATGCATGGAGATGAGGATGTTGATCCCAAATCAACAAAAGCGACAAGCAGAATGTGGAGCGACTTTGTAAATCTGGTTCTTATCTAATCCACAAGGTTCTGTGTTTTACAGCTTACCGGTAATTGTTCACATGGATCATGCTCAACACCTTGTTGTTCTCCCACCTCATACTGGGCTGTCGGTTCTGTCTTAACCGTTACATCTCCCTCTTCCATAGATACATTTGCAGAATGCCAGTACTTGATCCCATCATCTTGCACCAATAATCCCTTCAGTTGATCAAGAGGTTCCAGTTTTACTGAGGAGTCTTCCATTGTCCTCTCAATTTAAATATGACAGACAATTTAGTCCCACTGAAAAAAAAACATCAATCAACTTTTATTAGTGGCTTGAAGGAGAAATATTTGGTAATTCAGTTTAAACATCACATCTCATCAACTACTAGATTATTTTACCTTTTAAAATCGTCGAAAAACTATGAAGCCCCAAAAAGGGATATGGCGAAAAATAATTCATACTAAAAAAAATAAAAATAAAAATAAAAATAAAAATTAACAAATTAATTAATTAAAAAATCATTTTTTCTTCGGCAGTCCCTCAATTTTTTCGTTTTCTTTAACCACAACAATTCTTTGTCAATGTCTTCTTTCTCTTTCCGCGCGGTCACAAGGCTAACATTTTGTGTAAAATTTCCCAATGCTTACTTCAAATGTTATTAGATTGAGAGAGGAAATACTGAATATTAGTATTCTGAATTTCCACTGACAAGAGCTTTGTCATAAAAATATTACTAGTATTAGCAAATAGGCGTTTGATTGTTTTCACAATTTTTGGTGATATTCAATATGGTGGAGATACTTACATTTCTTGATTGGAATTTTCTCGGCTGTATTTGAAATGGAAGTAAGTGTTTCTGGCTGCTATATTTGGCATATCACGAAGCTGGACAGACCATACATATATGACAGCCGAACATAGGGATGCATGGATGTGAATTTCTTAACTGTTTTCAGATGTTTTATTTTGGTCAATGAATCACAATCGATCGCATGGCATGACTCATGAGTCATGTTACTTGACTATCCGATGACAACAATCAATCAATACAAAGTAAACTCCTCCAGCCGACTCTTCCAGCTAATCTAAAAGGCAGGCCTGTATTACCCTAATGTTTATATAGATATTTTTATCATACGGTAGCAATAAACTAGCTAAGATTCATAGTATCTCCCTTCCCTCAACGCTATGCCGACGTCAAATACATTTCCCTGGTAGTATCTCGAACAGCTCCATGGCGCACTTATTATTACCTTTGCACCCTATTGGACCTTCGTTAACTTGAGAAAATGGGCCGCCATGAATAGAAAATGTACAGAAATGGCAGACTAAATGGCCATTCGTCGGTCAAAAATAAATTAGACGTAAAAAGTATCCCTATGGAGCATCAAAATCACCTAAAATCGAGGGTCAATACGATGAGCATTTCCGTCGTAATACACTCCCGTGTATACAGGGGATGATGACCACAACATCGATTGTGGTATTTTTATTCATGGCGGCCCTTTTTCTCAAGTTAATGAAGGTCCAATAGGGCCCAAAGGTAATAATAAGTGCGCCATGAAGATGTTCGAGTTACCACCAGACAACAACATACCACCAGGGAAATGTATTTGTCGTCGGCATGGCGTTGACGAGACACTATTGTAACGGTTAGCCGATTGTGTATAGACTGTTCGAATCAGAGGGGGGCGTGTCACCGCTGGAAGGGTGGAAGACCCCGTGATGGAAGAGCCAGTGGTCGGAAATGCATTCCCCCGTATTTCTCGCTTACCAGAGCGAGATAGGTGTTGCTCTTTACCTGGAACATTCTTTACAAATTATAGATTGGGATGTCGTGCTCATTTATGGACTATGAACTGTAATTTCGGTGGAAGACGGTCTTTCCTGGCGGGCGAAACGTCTCCGTTCGTGGAGAAACCCCCCTGAGAGGCATTTCTGCGTGTGGAACTAGTACGGAGAGTGCACATCCTATTTAAACTCGTGCAGACATTTGGAGCGTGTTCAGACCAGAAAGACAGCGCTGGAGAAAGCACGTCCAGGTACAGCCTGTAACTTTCGATTTTGGCGCAATTTACGGTTGGGCCGTAAATGCAGTTGTTTTGGCCTGGGAGTCTAAAAGCTTGTAAACTCCTGTAGTTAGTGTAACCTGTAAAAACACGCCAATCCAATGAGAATTTGCCAGCTCGCATTTTTCGGTGTGGAAACGTGTTTGTGGTTATACTATAGTTTAGGAAACACGACAGCGTGGCGTGTCTAAGATAGTTGTGGGGTATTCTATAATACTGTAATGAGACATGTTTTTGCCCGTAGCACATTCAGGCAACTTGCATGGTCTAACTTCAGTATAAAATAAGGCTTTTAGGTCTATACCAGTAGGTTGATAATTTCGACACTGTTTTGCTGAGCTAATCCCGCGGCACTGGGACTAAAGTCGCAATATTTATGTGTCGATCTTGTTGATCGTGAAGCGGTATATGACGATAGATAGGGATTCCCTCCACCCCCAGAAATATGCAACTGCACTAAATACAGAGCGAAATAAGCCAAACTCCCACTGTCATAATACAACGACGCAGACGGCCGTGCAACGCTATACGGGCGAGAACGAGCACCGTGATTACAGCCAGGCGGAGCAAGTCAAGGTACAAGGCGGGCGAGCTGCTTTCCTCGAGAAACGTCGGTAAATCGTGTATTCCGGGGGCCCAGCAAAAAGGTCGCAGACGGCTACACGGACGGCGTCCAGCTGGAAAGAGACAAGTACAGATCACCGATCTTACAGAACAGAAAGATACAGCACACAGAGCACACAAGAAAGATACAGAACACAGAGCACACAAGAAAGAAACACAGATCACAGATTATCAACAATACAAGAAAATCAAGACACACAGATTACAAACAGTACAGCAAAAGTCCAGATTACAGATGACAGTACAGTAGTATACAAGGCACAGATTACAGCCCATACAGAAAAGACAAGCCAAGATACAAGGTACAGCACAGACAGACTTCTCCTCCCGAGAAACGCCGATAGACGGTGGAATTGGAGAAATCTGCGACCGGGTCGCAGAAGGTCGCAGAAATCTGCGACCGGGTCGCAGAGGGTCGCAGAAGCTTGCGACCAGGTCGCAGGGGGTCGCCAACGACAGTTGACATACAGTAAGATGAAATGGTAATACCATATATACCCAAGTAATTGTCCTGACGGTCATGGAGAGTGAGTGGTGTGTGGTTCTCACCTGAGAGATCGTCGTGAAGTTGTGTAGTCACAGGCGTGTCTATAGACGGGTCGCAGCAGCCGTACAGGTTGAGACGCTGGGCTATACTTACCTGTGCGGTAAGCAGACTGGTGAGCTGACCAGTTAGGGTCAGGCTCCGACGACTGTGGGTGAAGAACACGCCGGGTTGCCACGTCTCTGGAGAGAGCGTCACCGCTATGACGTTCCAATGCCTGAGGGTCGTCTCTGGAGAGAGCGTTACCGCGTAACGTTCCAACGGGCCGTGACGTTTCCACGACTTGGTGCCATATCTGGAGAGAGCGTCACTGCCGTGACGTTCCAACAACTGAGGGTATATATATATATTGTGGGAGAACATTACCGCCGTAACGTTCCAACAGGCCTTGACGTCTCAACGACTGGGTGTCGTATCTGGAGAGAGCGTTATATCCTTAACGTTCCAACAACGGGGTGCCATCCCTGGAGAGAGCGTTGCATCTGTAACGTTCCAACGACGGAGGAAGAGAAGAGCCAGGAGCCAGGCCGCCCTTAACGCGCATAGACATAAAGCACTATATTAACTATAAAGCTATATGCATACACTCCCATATATATATTATTGACATATAACACCAAGCTTAAACTGCACACATTCTCTTCTATTATCCACATATACACAAGGGATACATATCCGTTAACCTTATATGCACACACCAAGTGTACGTATCAGTTAACCTTATATGCACACACCAAGGGTACGTATCCGTTAACTTTATATGCACACACCCTCTCACATCACGTGTATATATACATCAAGTTTCTTTGCATACACTCTTCTAGTGTCTGTACATATATGTAAATATCATAACGTTACATCTCCTTAGACATTCTGTCTAAGCCACACGGTTCTACGCTATCAATTGTAACCGCGTATACTATTTGTGCAGAATATACCATAATAGACCTTTACATTAACGTTAGTCATCCTTCTAGGGTTGTGATCATCTCTTCGAGCCCCGGATCTCTACTAGCGAAGGGGTTAACGACGGTGACGGCCAGAATGCCAGTGGGCAATCCCGGTTATTGATTCGTTTTCTCGTAAACACCACGACTGGTCCTGCTCGTACACATTACACGTAAAAAAAGGGTGTCAGCGGTGGGATCTGGCCTGATCTTCAACAGAAGGGAACAACCGACTACTAGAGATGACCGACAACGACGGAGCCCGGGAGGCACAGGCGCCGTGGGCCGGCCGCAGGGGCCAGCGGAGGACGCACTCGAGGAAGTGACCGAGGGTGAGGCAGCCCCCACACACGCGAAGGGCGACGTCACCTAAGTGGCCGAGGCAGCCCCCACACACGCGACGATGACCCGCGTTCGGCGAGCGGTCGGGCCTAGCCCGACCCCTCCAAGTGAGCGTGCAGCCCAGTGGACCTAATGTCGTGGGGTGGCTCTGCTAGCAGGTAATTCTATGAAGGAAATCTGTGGACCTAATGTCATGGTGGCCCGGCCAGACCGCCGGAGGGTGGCCACCTGGTAACTTCGCCGGCCCTGATGGCCAGTAACTGGCGAGCAGTTTTGTTAAAATTGATTCGAACTGTACAACTGGAACTGTAACGCCACCCTGGACGGAGGGACCCATACGGCCATGACGTGGACGTCATGATTCGGAAAGGCGGGGGCAGTGTAACGGTTAGCCGTTTGTGAATAGGACTGTTCGAATCAGAGGGGGGGGGCGTGTCACCGCTGGAAGGGTGGAAGAGCCGGTGATGGAAGAGCCAGTGGTCGGAAATGCATTCCCCCGTATTTCTCGCTTACCAGAGCGAGATAGGTGTTGCTCTTTACCTGGAACATTCTTTACAAATTATAGATTGGGATGTCATGCTCATTTATGGACTATGAACTGTAATTTCGGTGGAAGACGGTCTTTCCTGGCGGGCGAAACGTCTCCGTTCGTGGAGAAAACCCCCTGAGAGGCATTTCTGCATGTGGAACTAGTACGGAGAGTGCACATCCTATTTAAACTCGTGCAGACATTTGGAACGTGTTCAGACTAGAAAGACAGCGATGGAGAAAGCACGTCCAGGTACAGCCTGTAACTTTCGATTTTGGCGCAATTTACGGTTGGGCCGTAAATGCAGTTGTTTTGGCCTGGGAGTCTAAAAGCTTGTAAACTCCTGTAGTTAGTGTAACCTGTAAAAACACGCCAATCCAATGAGAATTTGCCAGCTCGCATTTTTCGCTGTGGAAACGAGTTTGTGGTTATACTATAGTTTAGGAATACAAGCGTCTAGTCCGTCATTCATAATCCAGCCGTCGTCCATTAGAGAATATCCGCGTCCATAATCCAAAGACCTATTCCATTTTCCACATAACAGTATTAGCACCAAATTCAAAAAGACAATCATAGTATACATAAACATATGCTTGTTTCCTGCAAGAGAGAAGCGGTCAACAGTTTTCAATGATGCCGGCAAGACATCATGATGTTCCAAAAATATCAAATCCGTATCGCTGATCAGTATTCTTAATCCATAATATTCGTTATAGAGTCGTCATCTAAAAAAAAAAGATGTATCTCAGTCACGCTTTGATTGTGACTGTTCATATGAGTACCATGAGGATCTTGAAGTACATGGGTTCAAACGGCCCCTAGCCCCGGGTTAAGCGGAATTAGACACAAGTTACGAAACGTAGCGCCATAGATCTTGCACGCTACGTTCGTATTTTGCTATCAGCATGTATCGCCAAATTTGAGAAACTTTGAGTGGAGGCGCTTGGTGGAATAGCCCTGTTTTATAAGTTTCTGCAACAATGTTTTGTGACGTTGATTAAACACGACAGCGTGGCGTGTCTAAGATAGTTGTGGGGTATTCTATAATACTGTAATGAGACATGTTTTTGCCCGTAGCACTTTCAGGCAACTTGCATGGTCTAACTTCAGTATAAAATAAGGCTTTTAGGTCTATACCAGTAGGTTGATAATTTCGACACTGTTTTGCTGAGCTAATCCCGCGGCACTGGGACTAAAGTCGCAATATTTATGTGTCGATCTTGTTGATCGTGAAGCGGTATATGACGATAGATAGGGATTCCCTCCACCCCCAGAAATATGCAACTGCACTAAATACAGAGCGAAATAAGCCAAACTCCCAATCCCATAATACAACGACGCAGATGGCCGTGCAGCGATATACGGGTGAGAACGAGCACCGTGATTACAGCCAGGTGGAGCAAGTCAAGGGACAAGGCGGGCGAGCTGCTTTCCTCGAGAAACGTTGGTAAATCGTGTATTCTGGGGGCCCAGCAAAAAGGTCGCAGACAGCTACACGGACGGCGTCCAGCTGGAAAGAGACAAGTACAGATCACCGATCTTACAGGACAGAAAGATACAGCACACAGAGCACACAAGAAAGATACAGAACACAGAGCACACAAGAAAGAAACACAGATCACAGATTATCAACAATACAAGAAAATCAAGACACACAGATTACAAACAGTACAGCAAAAGTCCAGATTACAGATGACAGTACAGTAGTATACAAGGCACAGATTACAGCCCATACAGAAAAGACAAGCCAAGATACAAGGTACAGCACAGACAGACTTCTCCTCTCGAGAAATGCCGATAGATGGTGGAATTGGAGAAATCTGCGACCGGGTCGCAGAGGGTCGCAGAAGCTTGCGACCAGGTCGCAGGGGGTCGCCAACGACAGTTGACATACACTGTAATGATGTTTCATTGGTACCAGATGAAATGGTAATACCATATATACCCAAGTAATTGTCCTGACAGTCATGGAGAGTGAGTGATGCGTGGTTCTCACCTGAGAGATCGTCGTGAAGTTGTGTAGTCACAGGCGTGTCTATAGACGGGTCGCAGCAGCTGTACGGGTTGAGACGCCGGGCTATACTTACCTGTGCAGGAAGCAGACTGGTGAGCTGACCAGCTAGGGTCAGGCTTCGACGACTGGGGGTGAAGAACACGCCGGGTTGCCACGTCTCTGGAGAGAGCGTCCCCGCCATGACGTTCCAACGCCTGGGGGTCGTCTCTGGAGAGAGCGTTACCGCGTAACGTTCCAACGGGCCGTGACGTTTCCACGACTTGGTGCCATATCTGGAGAGAGCGTCACTACCGTGACGTTCCAACACCTGAGGGTATATATATATTGGGGGAGAACATTACCGCCGTAACGTTCCAACGGGCCTTGACGTCTCAACGACTGGGTGTCGTATCTGGAGAGAGCGTTATATCCTTAACGTTCCAACAACGGGGTGCCATCCCTGGAGAGAGCGTTGCATCTGTAACGTTCCAACGACGGAGGAAGAGAAGGGCCAGGAGCCAGGCCGCCCTTATCGCGCATAGACATAAAGCACTATATTAACTATAATGCTATATGCATACACTCCCATATATATATTATTGACATAACACCAAGCTTAAACTGCACACATTCTCTTCTATTATCCACATATACACCAGGGATATGTATCCGTTAACCTTATATGCACACACCAAGTGTATGTATCCGTTAACCTTATATGCACACACCAAGGGTACGTATCCGTTAACATTATATGCACACACCCTCTCACATCACGTGTATATATACATCAAGTTTCTTTGCATACACTCTCCTAGTTTCTGTACATGTATGTAAATATCATAACGTTACATCCCCTTATACAGTCTGTCTAAGCCACGTGGTTCTACACTATCAATTGTAACCGCGTATACTATTTGTGCAGAATATACCATAATAGACATTTACATTAGCGTCAGTCATCCTTCTAGGGTTGTGATCATCTCTTCGAGCCCCGGATCTCTACTAGTGAAGGGGTTAACGACGGTGAGTGGGCAATCCCGGTTATTGATTCGTTTTCTCGAAAACACCACGACTGGTCCTGCTCGTACACGTTACACTATGAATCTTCGCTAGCAATACACTATCTAAATAAACTCTGGTAATTCGATGGTCGGCCTACTTTAAATTTCATTTATTTCATATTAACTCTCTTAGTTAACACTCTGAAACATGTTTTGGGAGAAAAGTGAGGTCTGCCTCAATATAGACTTGACAAACCTTGTTGTTGTTGTTGTTGTTGTTGTTAGTATTCTTTGTCTTTAAATCCACCGATGGGTATTAGTTCCTGGTTCTGTTTAAAAACAATCATGAGGCACTATATCACCAAATGCTGTTTTTCTCCCTTAAACTGGAGACATTAGGCAATTGGCGGTGTTTGATCCCTCAATACGTTCTATAATAACACCTTGATCGAAAATTAGAGTGGAACAGTCTGCACAAATTTGCTAGTACTCGCCGCAACGAATGTAAATACCGCGCGCTAAACAGTTACCAAAACGAAAATTAAACCCTGTAACTGAAGTGGACACGGAAGCCAAAGATATTAATTGTACTGGAGCTCATCTTTCATCATCGATTCAGAAATCGTTTACAGCGAAAAAGGATGCGAGTTTTCATGGCAGTAACTTCGTCGAACGGTAGACCCATTATGTGTAACGGTTAGAACCATAGTGAATACGAAAGGCGAAAGCTGTTGTGCTCGTGACGATGACATGTTCGCTTACATTTCGTTAAACCGTTTTAATTCCTGTTACACCAGCACGACTACGGAGCAAGTAGTCTAAAGTCTAAATACGGAGTAAATTTGCAAATCGAAATTTCTACTGTCGCTTATCCAGTCAGATTGGTGATCGAGAGACACAGAGCGCATTGAAGAGAAAAGCACTTTGATCTTGGCGTGGGTGATGCCAGCTGTCATAACAGCGTCCAAGTTACTCAGCTACACTGATCGCTGTCGGCATTCAGATGTTGGACAACAGGCGGCTGTTTACACCCTCAGTATACCGGTGCAAACGGACGCAGATCTCGAAAGAAAAGCAAATTCAGAAAGAAAATAAATAACCTCTCCTTTTTCATTCAGTTATGCCAGAAGCCTTTCCGACTATGACCCCTTCATCATTCTGCTGTTTGGAAAGTCCTATCTGACTGATTTGAAATTCATCAAGCGGACAAATCAAAAGTTGTTTTGAAAACTAAATCACATTACGTGTTCCACTCTCGAATACTCGACTGCTGCTGACAGAGTCTGTAGACCCTGTGATGCGATTGACATCATCGCTCCAAGGAACTTTTTCCGTCCACGGTTAACATAATTAAAAAGTGCAACTGTGGTACTCACAGAAAGGCACAATTTCACTTGGAGAAATATGTCAAAATCAACATCACCAATGACTACAGAATTTGATTTCAACAGATTCCCCATTGACAAAACTCTTTATAATGCATACAATAAATGCAGACATTCCGAACAATAAACTTTTCGTAATACTTAACGGTGGAGTTGTCTTCAATAATGTCAGTGGTGTTACACAGGAATGATCAGTATATTGGGCACTAAGAGAACAGAAATAGGAAGATATACACATGCTAGGCAATAGATTGCATGTAACTATGACTAATAATGAAAAAATATTGAAGTTAGGAAAACAAGTTTCTTTTTATTTTCCTAATTATGCTACTTAGCTCACCAAAATCAGCCAATTGGACCTCATGTACACTGTTATAAATTACCGTTATTTCACAGTAAATGTATGTTGGAGTTTACAGTACATTTAATCGTTAACACATTAATCTGTAAATTGAACTGTGATAGTTCAGTTGACATCAACTGTAATGGGTAAACTGCTCACACACGTAACATAAAATTCTTGTTTTCTCTGAAAGGAGGTTGATATCTTTGCACACGAAACGCTCAGTTCCAGGAAACATCCGACACCTGCGTTGTACGATACATCATTCAGAGCATTATCAGAACACGCGCTGGGATGGACGCAACGGCTAACTTTAATTTTCGGTCTATAGTACGGTTTGGTTTTGGTTTTATCCATCTCCACATTTCAAGCTAAATACTACACTAACGTTTCGTCATTTAGTGTTCGACTTGCATATGCGAAGATGGGTTTTACCTGACTTGGAGTTGTATCCTACTATTCGTGTAATAATTGCACAGATTCGTTCGTGATTATTTACGAAGCTTGTGGTGATCGCATTTGAAAACACGACGAGCAATGGTCATTTCGGCCTTCCAGTTGCCGCGGAACCGATAATTGTAGACAATGGTGCCAGGTAATTGTATTGTTTAAGGAATGTTAAAACAACGGTTATTGTAAATTACAGGGCTACCCAATTTTTACAGTTGAATGCCTGTCATTAAACGGTAATGATAAAATACGGTACAACATTTTACAGTTCAAAGCCTGTTAAAAAACGGTAATTGTAAAATACGGTGCAACTTAATTTTACAGTTGAATGTACTGGCACCTTTTCTGCCAGTACATTTTACTGTGAATTTACGGTGTCATTTATAACAGTGTATCAACTATTCATGTAGATTCTGTATAATAAAACCTATTTATTCTTGATGCTGACTTTAAACTAATCGAGTTTGTTTCTTTTTCAAAATATGGGACAACTTAAACAAGTGTTTCTGAATTTCAAGACCATTCTTGCATCCGTAACACCACTGACAATCCGGTAACACCACTGACCTCGTGTAACACGTACCACTGATTAATGTGTTCATAGACGCAAAAATGCAGTTGCAAGTGAAGAATATTTAGGGACAAAACAGGTATATGGAAAGCCTTCTGATAAAACTGTTTCTTCTTCTTCAAATAGTTATCTAACTGAAATGTAACACCAGTGACAACCCGGTAACACCAGTGACCTCGAGTAACACCATTGACCTCGTGTAACAACAGTGACCAATTTGTTCATAGAGGCAAAAATGTAGCCGTGAGTGAAAGCAATCTAGGGGCAAAACACGTATATGACAAGACTCCTTAACTTAGTATTATTTGGAAGAAAGGTAAATTCAAGTTGTACTGAAATTTGGAGCAAAATCATCATAATTGTCAATGGTGTTACCCTAAAAATAGTAACACCACTGACAGGTAACACCACTGACATTTTGGAAGGAATTAATTGTTGCTCCCTCGTATATTGTCGTGACGGTCCAAGAACAATGATTTTGTAATTCATGCACACATTTCTTTGTTACCAGTTAATATTTTTACTCGGGAGCCACTACATGTTGATCCTGACACGTAACACCATTGACCGGTAATAAACGTACGCTGAAAACTTGGAGCTAGAAATGACTGAAATACTGAAAAGAGTTTCATAAAACACTTCTGATGGAATCTCAAGTTTACCCGCGCTTGGAAAAGAAGCCGCCTGGTGGCAAATCTTTGTTTCTAATTTAAGCGTTCGCTTTTTGGCTCCGATTTCAGTTACAGTAACACCAATGACCCGAAAACCAGTTACAGACCTTTGCCCATGCCATTTTCACAAGATAATCTGCCATTGTAAAAAATATATTCATATATTGAAAGAACAGATGCGGCTGGTTGCCAAAAAGGTAGAATAATATAGAACAAAAGAATTTTTGGTAACTTTATCGTGGTATCAAGTAGGTCACTACAGCCAGTTACAGGTCTATTTTACCCAAAATTGAGGGTTCTGGTGAAAATTTACCTAAAAAAATCAATCGGGAGAGTGCTTGCAATGAGTTATTCGTACTCTACTAAATGAATACTACGAACAATCTGAATTTTTTCAGCCGTAAGACTGGTTAGAAGAAAATTTGGGTCGAGTGACACGAATTGCGCCTTTCCGTGAGAACCAGTGGGTACTCGTGTAGCTGTTCGTCATGTTCAAGATAAAAAAGTCTCGCATTTAATGTACAAATGTTTGTCAACATTTTTACTGTTGTAATTTAGATTTGGTTTTGTAATAATGTTTTGGATTGTCACGAAAGTTTCAAGATTGAAACTTTCTTCTTTTAAGAGGGGGAGTGTCATGGTATCACAGTTAGATACTGTAGATCGTTATAGAATCGTGAACTAATTGACCTCCTGTTCTGTGGTAAATATGTTTACGAATTTTCTAGTAATTATGACCGATTAGTTTTAGTCATCCACCTGGAATATTCTCGTATTTCTGATCGATTTATCCTGAGTGATTTGTGTGTCACCTGTTTTGTGTTTTCTCGAAGATTCGATTTTACATATGGCTGTTTTTGGAAAACCCCGTATGATACGATTAGATATACCACAGCGCCATCTATACGTTCATCAAAAGACCCAGTATGATAGTATAGGATATACTGCAGCGCCCTCTGCACATATAGACAGTCATGCAATGGTTGTTTACTTTGGAAGTTTCTGGAATATAAAAACATTTGTTTATCTGGGTTGGTTAATGTGGAAATTTCTAGTTCTTGTAATTATATCTGGGTTAATCTTGCGTCATACCGGTGAACTTTGTTGACCTGATAGAAACATCTCAAATCCCGATACAGTATATATAATGCGTCTCGCTCAGTTGTAAGGAAGGAATTGAACACTGGCTTTGATATACGTTCGGTGTACTGTGAGATACTTGAACGACTTTTGGGTGCATAACTGGATACGAACTTTATCGGAGAATATTGGCAGAGATTACTGACAACTTGGATTATATTTCCTGTTGGCTGTGTTTAACCACTGTAATTGAACTAACGAAATCTGGACACTGGCTGATCAATATTGACTGAGGAAATACCGGGACGCTAATCCAGCACGTCACAAACTGTACATCGATACGAACTTTGAGATACACCGGTATAACAGTAAGAATTAGGATTTTATTTAAGATTAATTTGGTGTATTAACCTATCTTAATTTGTATATGATTTTAGTATTGTAAATAAATATTTTACTGTTTATACTCGACTTCACAAATCTTTCTGTTGCGTTTTTCTATTACCGTAGACGTAACAACTCACATTTAGTAATATATAAAAGCGCATTGCGAGCACTATTGACCTTGCGCCGCAATGCGCAGAGGATGATATATCAACAGTATATTGACTCACATTTAGTAGTATAAAAGCGTTTTTCGATCGTTATTGACCTTGCGGCGCAATGCGCAGAGGATAGTATAGTAACAGTATATTGTCTCACATTTAGTAGTATAAAAGCGCATTTCGAGCCCTATTGAACCTTGCAGCGCAATGCGCAGAGGATGGTATATTAACAGTATATTGACTACCATTTAGTAGTATAAAAGCGCATTTCGGGCCCTACTGACCTTGCGGCGCAATGCGCAGAGGATAGAATAGTAACAGTATATTGACACATTTAATAGTATAAAAGCACATTTCGAGCCCTATTGACCTTGCGGCGCAATGCGCAGAGGGTAGTATAGTAACAGTATATTGACTCACATTTAGTAGTATAGAAGCGCATTTCGAGCCCTATTGACCTTGCGCCGCAATGCGCAGAGGATAGTTTGGCAACAGTATATTGACTCACATTTAGTAGTATAAAAGCGCATTCAGCGGCCATCTTGGATTTACTCTGTTTTCGAAAAAATCTTTTAAAGTCTACTCCTCTGGAACCAATAAAGCAATCAAGACGAAACTTGATACACATAATCAGTGGATCAGGGTCTCTCAAAATTCTATTTGAACTGTTGCACCGTAAAAGAAAATGGTTGCCAGCGGCCAATCAAAATTTTCGAATTTTCAAATAACGGATTTGGATGGGGAATGTGACGAAATACATGCTCAGGAATTAGAATTAGTATTAATTGAATTGAATATTCAAAGTGTCTGTCAGGATTGTCTAGATCGTCTATCATGCGTAATTTCGGAAGCCGACCCAAAGCTGCTCGCAGCTCTAGTTAGGGTTGCAAGCCAGAGGCTGCAAACCTCTTATTATTGGTATTATTATTATTATTATTATTATTATTATTATTATTATGATTCCGCCGAATTTTGTATCAGTAGTATCCAGGCCGCTATTTAACCGATGAAGCCGAAACTTCACACAGGTATAGGGGAATGTGGGCTATAATGCATATGAATAGAAGAAGCTGATTGGTCAAATGGTTTGGCGGCCATCTTGGATTTATCCTGAAACCTTTCAAGATCTTCTTCTCTGGAACCAATGGACTGATCGACTCGAAACTTGGTACACATTATCAATGGATCTGGGGCTCTCAAAACACGATTTGAAAATTTGCTGCGTAAAACAAAATGGCCGCCATTGACCAATCAAAATTGTCGGTTTTTCAAATGACGGATTTGGACGGGGAAAGTGGCTACATATATGCATTGTGATATAGCGATCACGAATATGCAAAAAATTTGGTGCTGGGTCACGTGGTTTGGCCGCCATCTTGGATTTTGTCAGAAACGGAGCACATCTTGTAGAGCCTATATCTCTGGAACTACGATAGGTACAGCCTTGTAGTTTGTTGCATTATATTGTCCAGGAGCAGCTCTTTCGGAAGTATGTCAACGGTTTTAGCCTAGCTGCAATAGTTTTCCCGATATTCTCCATCGTATTTCACCGAAATTTGTCAATTATCCGATTTTTAATGTAACGGATTTCGATAGCGGAAGTGACTATATGTAACTTATGGGACACAACGATGATGAATTTGGTGAGTTCTTGGTAGTTGAACCCATTAGATCTAATGAATACCCAAAGAAGAAGCTGATTGGTCAAATGCTTTGGCGGCCATCTTGGATTTACCCTGAAACCTTCCAAGATCTTCTTCTCTGAAACCGCTGGGTCGATTGACTCGAAACTTGGTACACATGATCTCTGGACCTGGGGCTCTCAAATTACGATTTAAAAATTTGCTCCCTAAAACAATATGGCCGCTATTGACCAATCAAAATTGTTGATTTTTCAAGTAACGGATTTGGACGGAAAAAGTGTATATATATATGCATTGGGATATGGCGATCACGAATATGCAAAAATTTTGATCCTACGTCACGTGGTTTGGCCGCCATCTTGAATTCTGTGAAAAACTTTGCCAATTTTGCAACGGCTTATTCTCTTGAACCCTGATAGATACGGATTTCTAAGTCACTGCATTATGTCGGGAGGGCCACTGTCTGTTGCACTGAAAGCAAATATTTTCGATTGGCTGAACGGTTTGGCGGCCATCCTGGATTTAGCTCCAAACCTTCATTGATCTTCGCTTCTGAAACCGCTGCTCCGATCGTTGTGAAGCTTGGTACACATGATCAATGGACAGAGTTCTCCCTTCTTATGACTCATAAAGTTCATCGGTTAATAAAGATGGCCGCCATCGACCAATCAAAATGGTCGAATTTTCAATTAACGGATTTTGACGTGAAAAGTGACTCTATATATGCATTGCGTCATGGTTATACAATATGCAGAAATGTTGCTGGTTAGATGTAAAATGAAGCAATGCCGTCATTTCCAGCACAGCTGGATTAGATTAGATTAGATTAGATTTTATTCACCAAATATGATAACATGAGATTGACAGTTGTAGAAATGTGGATGGCGGGAATAAAGCCCAGATGGGTTTGTTCTATCCCTAGATATTTAACTAATTAGGTTGAGCGAATGTAATAGGTGAGTTGAGCCAAAAAAAACGATGCGATGTGTACACAGCTTAATACGAAGGATCATCAAAATTGACTACATTTTTCAAGAAGATAGGATTTAACCTTTGACTTGAAGAGTGACGAGGAATCAATTGTTTTTAAGTAAGAGGGAAGTTTGTTCCATTCCCGAGGACCTGAACACTTGAGAGTGTAATATGATAAGTTGGAATAGTGAAATGGTCTGTAGAGATTGATGTTGCGGGTTCTTCTTTGATATTGATGAATAGCTAATTGCCTGGTGAAGTAGGTTTGGTAGATGTTTGGTAATTGATCAAGATTATATAAAAACTTGTGGACATGACGTAAGCAAGAATATTGGTTCAGTTGAAGAAGTGGCAAAATTTTCAGCGAGAGGAAAATTGGAAGTGTATGATCACGTTTATTGGAAAGAGATATAATTCTTACAGCACGCTTTTGTAGCAGAAACAACGGATTTAGATGGCTCGAGTACGTATTTCCCCATAGAATATTTCCGTACGACAGATAAGGGAAGATCAGAGAGTAATATAATATGTAAAGTGTTCTCTTATTTATGGAGTTTTTTATGTGATTAATTATACCTATGTTTCTCGACACCTTCCTGCAAATATAATCTATATGATTTATCCAGTTCAGAACATCATTAAACAGGATGCCAAGGAATTTGAAATTATTCACCAGTTCAATATCTGTTCCTAGGTCGATGTTCCCGCATTAAATGTTTTATTACTGGATATTATTATAGCTAACTTTTTTATTGCTTCCTTCCATTTAATCGTAGCTTAAATATTTTCCAGACGCGTTATATACATCTGCAGCCTGCAACATTCACTCGGGGATTTGTTGGAAAAACGATACAATTTCACGTTCCTAAATTGAACCGATACAATAAATTCACTTAGTCTTATACAGAATACAAGAGCATAACCCTTTCAAACTCGTAAATACTAGACACAGACAAAAGACTCACGCAGAAAACAAATATAGACTGTTCTGTCTACCTTTTCATTAGTATGAGTGTCGTTTACATGGGTTGTCTCCCTTTACTGCTCTAACCATGGACCGTCCCATCCTTGATGATCGACCGTAAATTTCACAAAAACAGAAATTTTGAGAGAATTGTTCGATATGCACAGTACAGTTCTGAATTTTAAAATCATAACTTCATTATTACAATTAGAATAGGTTATATGTTGACGCATCTCTCCCCCCCTCTCCCCTCGCTAGACAGTTCATGCACTCCATGTTATTATTGAATTGAATGTCCAGCCCGTCAGGATTTTCTAGATCGCCTAGAATGCATAATTTCGGAAGCCGACTCGGTTCCGCTTTTATAATGCATTCTTTCATTCTTTGGGGAAAAGAAATAATTATACAATTAAATATACAATTGAATAATGATATAATAACATCACTTCGATCCCGTGATTTTACAAATGCGTTTTGCCATTACGGATAAAACTGTGCAAAAGGGCCAATGCACAGATATTCGTACGTCATAGCAATGGCTCGAAAATAGGGTGATTTATAGGAATTAGCCTGTATCATACTAACAATTGGGTCATAGTTTACCCTAGGACCTCCCGTCATGTGGTTCTATTCCGACACCTGTGGTGCCATGTATGGACACGAGGAATGCAGTGTAATCACGTGACCAGCAAGTTTTTCGCATATGTTGCATATGTTGATCAGTGGTTTGAGTGTTCGAGAAACTCTGAAGACTTCAGTTAATTATCCGTTGTGAATGCGTCTGTTTACAGTTTAGACCTCAAAGTAACAAGGTAAGATGTAGAATATCAGGGACTGCACTTTGATTGAACATTTGTAGGTGATGGTGGTGTTGTTGTCCTTTCTGCATCATTGTGAAATAACAACAACAACAACAACAACAACAACAATAAAAACATTTGTCAGAAACTGAACACATCTGAACTACTGCTGTTGGTTCATTGCCTGCGATTTGTGCTTGCAACCCGAGGATTGCCGCTCGCGGCTATATTTATTATTATTATTCTACCTGATATTTTGGATGCAAAATCTCAGCAATCATCAGGCCGATCATGCTCAAACTTCACTCACATATTGGACATGCGAAGATCTAGTCCATATTGAAAATTGGTTGTGATTGGTCACAGGGTTCAACGGCCATCTTGGATTTATCCAGTTTTCAAAAAATATTTTCAAACCCTACTCCTCTGGAACCAATGATGCAATCAGCACGAAACTTGGTACACATAATCAATGGATAGGGGTCTTTGAAAACTCAATAAGAGAAATTGTTCCGTAAAACAAAATGGCCGCTGGCGGCCAATCAAAATGGTCAAATTTTGAAGTAGCGGATTTGGGCGGGAAAAGCGACGAAATATATGTTATCTGATATGGCGATCATGAATATGAAAACATCTTGCGCCTAGGTCACGTGGTTTGCCCGCCATCTTGAATTTTGTCAGAAATGGAACACATATTGTGCAGGCTACAACTCTGGAACTACGGGAGGTGCAGCCTTGCAGTTTGTTGCATTATATTATCCAGGAGCGGCTCTTTCAGAAAAATGCCAGCCGTTGCCATCTAGCTTCAATAGTTTCCTCGCAATTCTCAAATGTAACTCACCCAAATTTGCAAGTTGACGGATTGTTCTTTAGTGGTAACTATGTGGGTTAGATGTAAAAGGAAGCAATGACGTCATTTCCAGCACAGCTAGGTCGATATTCCCGCATTAAATGTTTTATTACTGGATATTAAGTGAAAAGGTCAAGACAGTGAAAAAGGTCAAAAGTATGACGTCATTTATGCGAGCGCGAATTACTCAAAATATAGCTCGGCAAAAATTGTGAAGAAGTTTGTCTTGTTGCAGCACTGACGTTTGTCATGTTGTAAAGTTTGTCATGTTTTATCACTTCTTTCAGAAACATGGAAGTCCCGCTTTAATTAGGGAATAGGGCCAGATACAATTACGTTAGCATGACCGTCGGTGTAAATGTTTTACTGGTCTGGGGGCGGGAACACCGCAAGATAACCCAGGTTCGTGCGTTATGACCGTCGACAGATACCACGCAATGGAGATCGAAAGGCGAAGGGTATTTTAACCTGTAAAGAGTCAAGAACATTCAGGACTGACACTATTTTATTGAAAAAGCTTCGACAGTTAAGTCGTCGTAAAATCTAATGAGAGAAATAACTCTGCACAATGCCTTCGATCTTGCGTTATATGCATCTGCAGCCTGCAACATTCTGTCTGGGACTTGTTGGAAAAACGATACAATTTCACGTTCCTAAATTGAACCGATACAATAAATTCACTTAGTCTTATACAGAATACAAGAGCATAACCTTTTCAAAGTTGTGAATACTAGACACAGACAAAAGACTCGTGCAGAAAACAAATATGTCTGTTTTGTCTACCTTTTGATTAGTTTCATTTGAGTCTGGTTTACATGGATTATCTCCCTTTACTGCTATAACGTTCACTACTTGGACCGTTTCATCCTTGATGATCGACCGTAAATTCCACAAAAGCAGAAATTTTGAGAGAATTGTTCGATATGCACGGTACAGTTCTGAATTTTAAAATCATAACTTCATTATTACAATTAGAATAAGTTTAATTCTATGTTGTTGCATCTCCCCCCCCCCCCCGACAATTTATGTACAACTCCATGTTATTATTGAATTGAATGTCCAGCCTGTCTGTCAGGATTGTCTAGATCGTCTAGAATGCATAATTTCGGAAGCCGACTCATAGCTGCTCGCAGCTCTAGTGTTCTATATTATAGTACGGGACAGTGCCGAGTGGAACGCAGATGACCGAAGTTTTCCAACTAGGGTAACTTTGCCATGGAACCCTCATTTTCACACAACCGGTTTGTCAGTTCAGACACAATCAAATAAGATCTTACCAGACCAAATGGATTGCGTTTCCCGCCTCCCGGAGCGTTAAAGTGCCCTACGCCGGGCCACCTTAAACGGCTGTCACATGGGTGTTGTACATTTAGGCCGTTAGGAATCCGATCCTGAAACTTGGGATACGCATATACCGCTGATAATGATACCAATAACACCAAGATCCTCATGGTGGTCAGGTGGATGGCAGCTGTTCACAACCTACGAAAAAAAAACAACAACTTAGATAGCGAATTACAGTATCAATTAACATAAACCTTCATTAATAAGACACCATAATTGAGCAGGGAATGTCATCACCCACTCCTATGTAACGATGTGTTTTTTACCTATTTAGCAACGAATTTAAAGGGAATTAAAACGATTTATTTTCAGTGAGATGATCGCGAATATTTCAGAATATTCGATCATAATTTTCATTAAAAATCCAAGGATGGGCGATCGAATGTTAATAAGATCGAATAGTTGGAGTGAGTGAGTAGTAGGGTTTAACGTCGTTTTCAACATTGTTTCAGTCATATCACGACTGTGCCTGCATGTGCCAGTACACGAGAGTGCTCACAGTTCATATTAGCCTGGACACTGATCAGCTCAGCCAGTACAGTCGAATAATTGGATCGTTTGACGTGAGAACAAATGAAGATAATATTCTGTGTATGTAATGCTTGAAAGATGCTTGGAATTCATGGGGAAAAAAGTAGATTAAGATCCTTTCAAGGTCACGTTATTGTTTGCCGTTTGCGAGCATTCAAGTACAAGGTATGGAGATTGCAAGAGCTCTGTGTATGTAATGCTTGAAAGGTGCTTGAAAGTCCGGGAAAAATATCATTCCAAGACTTTGAAGGACATAAATCTACTCTCTTTTTTTCTCCCATGAGTTCCAAGTGATTTTTTTTCTTGCATTCTCGATACTTGAATGCTCGCAAACGGCATAGAATAGTGTAACCAACAATCAATCAAGGCTAACATTTTAGAACTTTTCAGGACCGACAGACAAGAATCTGGAATTTCAAGTACTTTCACGGCCTGAAAATTGATATATATATAAAATTCAAAGACTTTTTATGTTTTCAAGCACCCCTGAGAAATCTGGATGAAGAAAGAAGAGAGAGCGAATGAAACAAACTAATACAAGATAAAAGATACGGGGATGAGATAAAAGAAACGATGAATATATCTCTATTCCACAGTGAACAAAATATGAGGACTGGAAATGAGAATAAAATAACTTTACCATACCTTGACAATTGTCGCTTTCTTTTCCCTACTCCCTGTATCTCGAATTCCGGATAGGTGTCAATTATCACGAATGACCAGCAACTTTTATATAAATCCACCAACCTAGAAACGAAAGACCATATTAATCATGTTTTGTTGACAGGCTAAACCCTTGGAATTATTTTTCATCTTGGACTCTGCTCAGAGCCAGCCGTCTCACGCCAAATATATTCTTCCAGGGTTGTGTTCATTTTATAAAAGGTTGGAATTATCCATAGAGAATTTTCAACAAAACTATGTCTAAACTTTGAAACTTTCAGAATATATGCTTTCCCGATGCTATAATAGCAATGTTAACCAATTTTAAAGTACACTCATATATACAAAGACGTGGCAGAGACTGATTTAAGTAAGTTTCCGAGAGATGCGCCAATGAGCAGGATGATTAAAATCACCAATGACTAAAGGAGATGTGGCCGATCTCGTGGTGGTGAATACGGTTACATGGTTTGGCTGATAAGTTTAGGGTTGACTTTTTCATCGTCATGGGGCCTGATATCAGTGTTTACATCATCTTGATCTACAAACAATGCTCACTGTGACTGAGACGATCACCCGAGGTTCTATTAGGTCATCCTTAGCTTGTCGTTGTTTGCATACATACATACATGCCTTGTGTTCGGCCTTCCAAAATATACACGAATTTTAATAAAGGTCCCTCCATAATTTACGACCAAGGACTTAGTAATTTGGAGGCTTGGTGGCTCAAAGGATACATGTTTACAATCTTCTTTCTGTATGACGGTAAGAAAACCGATTTATTTTTAAATGCATACCCAAAGAAAATATATTTTTCGTGAGGACTGATGACATCACAGTCCCGTGGACATCGCTTGAGTCGTAGTCTACACAACGAGAGCTTCAATATTAGACCACGTAAGACCGATTCGGAACAGATATGGTCCCTCAGTCGCTCAAACACGCCCCTGTGCACCCATAATATGCCCGATTTCGCTACTACTCCTCGACTGAGCATGCGCACCATAATGCCAAACCAGCCCAAGCATAGTCTACGTGCCGAGCGCTTCGAGACGAGGCCCTGCACGCCATATTTTGAGGAGATGTGGCCTTTCAATCACTCACACGCCCCTTTGCACCTCCAAAATTCCCGCATCAGTTAATACTTCTCGACTGCGCATCCGCAGCATGATGTAGTTTTCGCTCAGAACCACGCCGGTCGTAGTCTACATGCCGGGCCCTTCTAGATTACACACTGCACAGCCCATGTAGACCATGTAAGGTTCACATAGATCCATTTGATGGGGAAGTTCCCCAGTTTCCGTATTCCGCATTTTAATGTTCCAGAAAAATCCAAGTTTTCTACCCACCCATCAGTCACGTGATCGACATTGACAAGTGCTTCATGACGAGACCCTCCCCGATCCCTGGGCCCACTATGACTCATTTGATAGGGTTTTTTCTCAGTTTCAACTGTGTTTCCGGATTTTATTTCTCATGAAAATGCTAGTATTGCATGTACTTCACTGCTGACCGGTCTCGATGAGCGCTTCAAATTAACGCCCCGCTCGACCCTTAGGATCCGTTGGCCCACCTCGACCTATTGACGGCCTGTCTTGTCCGTTTTTCCGCACCCCCCCTCCCCCCACACACACACCCGGAAATCATAATTTTACATCCACCCCAGCCAGTCACGTGATCTAACCGCCCATCACGGAATCAGCCTCGACGAGCGCTTCACGTTGATTCCCTCCACGGCCTCGTAGGTTCCCTATTCCATCTTCATCTCGACCCATTGTGGAAGATTTCCCCCATGTTCCGGTGTAAAATCCGTGTTTCCGCTTTCTAGGGTTCCAGCAGGAAATATCCAGATTTTTCCCCATCCATCACGTAACCTCATGTCACCTATCTAGGTGGTCATAACAACCCCAGGTCTAACGTCCAAGCTCAAGGGCCGCAACGTCATGACGCCCGATTTTACGCCTCCGCCTTACGCAGAAATCCGACAAGATTTGCCCTTCCTATACTACTAAATAACAATCACAGAATACGAACAAATTCCGACTAACTTTGATGAGCGGGTCTTGTTTTCCCATATTAAATTTCCATTTTAAATATTTGAAAGCTATCACAGTACCTTCTTAGAAAGCTCGAGTGAACTTAAATTGACAATTCGCTCAAGTTCGAAATTGAGTTGAATTTACTCAAGTAGAGTGGGATTCACTCAGATTTAAGTGGAAGTACGTACAAGCTTCCTCTAACTCTTCAGTCATACGATGGATAATTCCCAAAAGATTGTCTGCTCGAGTTTTAGCTGGATCAAGTTCCGCTTTTACCCGAGGAAAATATTTTTTAGAGAGGTCAGAAAAAAGCTTTAAGAATTTCAGCAACTGATACTTTGAATCACCGATTTGAGTTAATTTTATCGGAAATTGAACAAAAAACGGCTTCTTTCTTGAAAACTTATTTAAAAAAGACCGTCCTACTCAATGCAAATTATAATAGAACCAATCGTTTTCACAAATTCGACTGTCATGTGCCCAGCGCACATAAGCATTGTTAGATTTCATATAACTTTGGAAGGGGCCGAACTTAAAAGTGTCTTCATTATATACATGTATACCCGGTACAGCACAAAGCACAATGTCTGATTGCCGTTCGTTTGCAGGACATTTCAGTCCCAAAACTATTGTGTAGAAAAGTACACAAATTGTGTACATTTTGTACACAGGCACTTCAGCAAAAAATACAATAGACAGTGGTGTGTACACAATTGTTAATGTGTATTTTTTCTACACAAACAATTGTGTATACAAGATGTACATACGAATGTGTACAAAATATACACATGAATATGTACAAAATGTACACACGAATGTGTACAATATGATACGAATTATATTCAATTAGTGAACAGTTCTGAGGAGGAACTGTATTGGAGTGAATAAACATCGCGAAATAGACATGTGTATCGATCCTAACATATCGGCCGATACACTGGCTCGCGAGGATGAACCGCATGCCGTTGTATTCTATAAACTATGGATCAACATATATGGATTAAGGGCCAGTTGGCCTACATCATGATTTAAAACGTCGTGCACAAGTTCTACGTTGAACAACAATTATAATCAGTCAGGAATATTCTATGGTGTTTTCTTGTTATTACAGATCATCTAAGATTGAATCTATGGGCTTGAAATAAAGTATATCGATTATACAGGACATCTTCATTCTGTGCTGGGATATATTATTCGTTGCAAGGGAGATAACAAGAAAATATACACCTAATTGTTAAAACATTTTGTGTGCCATTGGCGCGCAGTGGTACGTGTACAAATACACATTGTAGATCTGAGAGTGTTCTATAACGATAGACTAGATTCAGGATCTAGATTTAGATCTGAGTTTAGATACTGAAGAATCAGCCTAGAAAACATTGCGATGGTCAAATTGCATATAAATGTGAGTAGTATATAAAGGCTAAATTGGAGCCGATTTTGCCGCAGATCGCCGCCAGGGGGCGCCACCTTTCTCGTGACGTCACTTCCGGTGCCGGTCACGTGACCGGAACTGACCTTTGACCCCAGGCGCTGCAACTTCCGGTCACGTGATCGGAAGCCTGGGGTCAAAGGTCAGTTCCGGTCACGTGACCGGCACCGGAAGTGACGTCACGAGACAGGTGGCGCCCCCTGGCGGCGATCTGCGGCAAAATCGGCTCCAATTTAGCCTTTATATACTACTAATGTGCACTAATGCCATTTAGAAACTTGGTAACATTTATTTCTAATTATTTTTAGGATGAAACTTTCTTGTACGTGTGCTGGATGGGCCAGTTACGTGCGAGGCTCGACCCCGCGCCCCTGAGTTTGTCAGCAAAAAATGCAAGCGCAGTAAACCACTCGATCAATTAAATGGATTTATGACTCGGTATTCATGAGTGAGTGAATCTGATTTAACGTCGCTTTCAACAATTTTTTTAGGCATTTATAGGGACGATTTTCCCTTGTAACAAAAATATGACATCTTAAACTGGATTTAAATTAATCCCCCATAAAATTACCTCAAAAACACCGAAATAGGCTGGGGAGCCCATTCCATCATTCATAAATTCATTTAAATATGCCAATGACAATCGTGTCTTTTTCCAGGCTGATAATTCAGTACGTAGTAATAGCATAGGACATGATGGGTCTATCGGCCATGTAGAGTTACCTTCCCTTGAAAGTGACGTCAGGAGTAGTAGAGAAAGCGCAGACGTCAGGAGTAGTAGAGAAAGCGCAAATACGGTCGAATTGGGATCGCACATGGGACTAAGCTGCACCTCAATGCACTAACACATAGAAGTGGGCCTGCTGGAGTTGGGCATCAACGACCCTACGTGGCAAACCCATATCCTCTTCCAAGTGACGCTTGGTCTTCATGATGGACCTATGTGTGGGATCGCCATTCATATCAAGAGAGAGCATGCTATAGTGCTCATAGATCGCCACGGCTGTTTTCATTATGCACGGGCGCATTTGGATGTAAGCCTCTTGCAATTTATCCTGCCCGGCAGCCTCGATCGCCACAGCGCGGGTATTAGCGACGGCTGTCACAATACGATCCCAAAAGGTAGGTACCCTTGCTTCTTCACTCAGGCTGTCCACACTGTCTACATTAGTGGCCGAGCGTTCAGTCTGGCTGTCAGCATGTAGGCTCTCAGTATCAGTGGATAGACTCTCAACAGTCTCTGCATCATTATTTACATCAGTGGGCTCATCGGCTTCTATCCACTCGGTCTCTATGTACCCATGTATTTTCCTCCGGTGTCCCATCATATCCTAGTTTCTGGCAAACTTGCGTCCACAATCAAGGCAACGATAAGCCATGTTGACAGTTGGACGTCGACTGTGTACGTTTTTCGGATAGGGAAGGCATTATAGTCGTAACGAAGTAACGTCCGTAAACAACTATCTTAGCGCTTCAACGCCCTAGAGAGATAGCTTAGAAGCTAGGATTGGTATAAATGATCACGTGATATCCCATGGAATTGACACTAACTCATCGAAACGTAGTGACGCACGACAACGCCCGTCGTTACGCCTTAACGCCCGACGTCATACCTTAACGCTCTATCGTATGTCACAACGCGGAAGACATGACAGGCAGGAATCACAGCTCAAATTCACAACTATTTTATATTTTTTGCTGATTGTAAATCTTCATTGCCTCCTTCAAAATTAATCGATCAGTTTACCCAAGGGTAATATGGGTATATTTGTCAATATGGAATGGAAGAAAAGTTCAGTCATAGGAATACTGTTAGCGGGGGATACATAGTGGGAGTTGGTGCCTATGGGGATTTTTCTATAACATCAGCCGCTAGTCCGGTGG
>JAVTVY010013811.1:0-58351 GCA_036873755.1 Hanleya hanleyi | reverse complement strand
CTTATAAATATCCTGCTTTCTAACACAAATTTGGAGGTATATTTCATTAGAAGTGGTATCTTGTGTACCAAAAATTGATACAAAGGTTACGACAATGTTTTTACTCATATTTTCATTCAAGTACCAGGACCAGGTTTGCATATACTTAGCCTGAATTATAATATGTGTGTAAATTTTCCGCTTACTGTGATTTGTTATCTCCGAGATATTGAAACTTTTTGAACAGTGACACCAATCTGTTATATCCACCCAATGTTACACGTTGTATCTACATTGTATGCATGTTAAATCGACGTTGGGACTTAATTTCTAACAAAGGAGGTGTTCGCTTTAGATGGATATTTTTCCCTTCAGAGTCGCTCTCTGCTGCTCTATTGTCTCGCTTCGAGCCGGCCGGTAAATTGTGACGTAATGCTCAGGTATTCCCCAACTCTTTGTCAGACAGGCGAGGCCAGTCAAATGGGAAATTCTGATTCATATTCTCATACGGTTACCATTGGCACATATTGGTACATGCATAATTAATTGGGAAAGCAAGCGTCACCACTTGTTGAGGGTCATTTTCTTAATAAAGGCCTTGATATAAGACAAGTTTAACCTTATAACTTTTCAATTCATAGTTACAACTTTCCGCTGCCCTAAGACGAAATTATATATGTTTAACAATTAATTTTTTGCTCTGCTGGATCGTCAGAATATTCAAATACTGACTGTGTGTGGTGTTGCTAGTGTGCAATTCTATTGACGAATTATAATAAAATAAGGGATTATGTGTGTCAAGGGTTCCCTGTCTTTATTTCACTTTAAAGTCCAAAATGATGAAGATGAGAGAAAAAGAAAAAAATGAAAAAAAAATTTTTCGGGTATTTGGGGATTCGAACCAAAATGTTGATTTACTTTTAATCTGTAGTCCGACACTGTAACCATTCGGCCAAGCAGCTGTTACAATTATCAAAATGAGGAATCATGTGCCGAATGGCGGTGAACCACACCCTTTCAGAACATTACAAGCGTTTTGGCATATTTCAATATCATGAAAATATGACACCTTTAACCAGAACGATTCTTCAGTATCATTTTGGATCAAATCCACCGCATTTCGATATGTAAGATTCGTTTTGGTTAAAGGTGTCATATTTTATATATGAATGGAATTCCCTTCAAGAATATCACCAAAAATTGCAAAAACAAACAAATGCTTATTTTCTAATACTCGTAATATTTTTTTGACAAATCTATTCTCGGTGAAAATTGAGAATATGAAAATTCAGTATTTTCTCTCTCAAGCTAATAACTTTGAAAGTAAACGAGAGGAAATTATATTTTCGGTTTATGAACGCAACACACTAAGGAAAAAAATACGGTCAAACCGAACACCTCCTTTCTGCGTTGAATCAATGTCGAGTGCCTGCTGGGTCAATTCTGACAATAAAAGAATCTACTGTCTGTAACACCCTTCCTACATGTATCCACGATATTTTGGTCAAAATATCAGCTGATACAATTACATTTCATTGAGCACATCAATCATCTTAACCTATTTTGTGTAACTTTCTGTCAACGTTTCAACTAAATATATGCAAAATCAGAGTAAGTCGCCAATACCTGCCATGTTTTTTTTAACTCTCTGCGCTGTGTGGCCAGGCCGTAAGCTTGTACTGTAACGTTGAGAAAACATCATGGTGGCCAGAAAATAACCAGCTCAGTATTGACAAATTTCTTTAATTTTGGATGTATTTATTCAAACTTTGAAAGAAAATTACACAAAAAAAGTATCAGCTGATATTTCTACCAAAACGTTGCAGATAGGAATTATAAAGAATATTGCAGCATTCAGTTTCTTTTATTTGCTCTTTGCCTGTTTATTATTTTCTGTATAATGTGTCATATATCTTGATTGTTATGTCTGTGGCTACATGTGAATGCTCTTGTTGTGGTATGTAACTATACGCAATAAAGTGGATTGAATTGAATCTACATTGGATAGTAGATTCTTGCATGCATAATCAAAATCAGAAATTTGCACATTGTTCGCTCCGACCCAGAACGACATTTGCCAAACAAGAACATCCTCGTTTGACAGTGTGTCTGAGTTGTTTTTGGTATTGAACAGTTGAAGGTCCTCGTTAGACGTAAAATTATGTACGGTACCTTCACTCTTTAAAATCAGAAACACTGGGATGTATTATTCTCCATGGCCTATAGGTATAGGCCTAAAAAACAGCACACTTGATCCTGACTTACTACTGTTGTTGTTGTTGAACTTGAGATCAACATAATCGCTTTGTTGGAGGAGCTAGACAGAAAAAGAGCTACGTAAACTGCATCTCCACAGTTGCCTATATAATACTGTGGTACATCTAAACAATACATTGTACAAGTGATCAAAACCACCAGGGTGATCAATATATCGGGCATAATTTGTCGATTTTTGGGTCACCACCAAAAGCGGCTACACAGTCAAAGTTTGTCGTGTCAAAAGAGGACACGTTCACTCGCCGGTGTATTGTGTAACGTTGAAAATGAAGTTCAAAAGAAGACAGTGGACTATCACATATCAACAAACATTGAATTATTGTCTCCAAAATGCAGTTATCAGTACATAACTATGTAATCTAGCCATTTACCTCTTCTGCGCATTTGAATTCCCGAAGCAACCTCCCGCCAGCACCACGGCAATCCGCCATTTTTGACACGATCAACAACGTGTGACCGAGGACCGGTACAACTGTGTGTGTAACAAGGGGGACAACCGATATACACTCCGACACACACCAATCCGATTTAAACCGATCAAGAGAGGTCTGACAAATTAATGAAAAATTCCACCAGAGGGCAGTTTGAAATCGACGATTTAAACGTTTTAACAGTGAATCCCAATCGAGGACGTCCTCGATTGGCGGCATGTCCTCGTTTCGAAGGTGTGTATACATCTGAATGTCCTCGTTTGCCACAAAATACATACGCACACACACACACACGCACACACACACAAACACACCAACACACACACACAGACACACACTTCCCGTATCCGGTACCCTACCGGGGAAGTAACTCTACGAGGTAGCCAAACCGAACCTGGTCCTTTTCTCAACTACACGCACATACGCACCTCCGAAACTGCCCTTTCTCTACTACTAACCCATTGCGCATGCGTTGAAAACTTGACTTCCAATAGTAACCACCCCAGTCGGACTCTACCCCATAAGTGCTTCATCCACGACTGCGCATACGCAGAATGAATCGACTCCCACAACAAATGACATCAATCTGATTCGCCCCCACGAGTGGCCCAATACGACACCAACATGACCCATTTGGACCACGGATGGTTCATATGCCCTTCACTGTGGGTTAATCAGGAAAGATAACTCCATTAGTGATAAGTGATTTGCAGAACGCTGGGAGCTAAACTAGAAGTGAATCTGTGTAATTTTAGCCTGCTAATCTAAGTAAAATTGCTGACTGGTCGGGAAATTGGTTGCAAATTCAATGTAAAATTATCTCCGAATGAAATCTTTGTCCATGCTCATCTGTTTCATTTAATTAGAGCAAATTGCGGAACATAATGTCCCTCCCGGTCGACCCCGGACTCACGAGCTTGTTGAGGGGGGAGGGGGGGGGGGTGTTTTTCGAGTTATTTTTAATAGTTACACCACTGTGTATTTAACATTATCCTTCATAAGCATCCTCTTACAGGAGGAAATGAAAATTAACTGCAAAATTACGATTTCGATTTAAAACAGCATTTCCCGATGGATAACAAAAAAGCCTATTTCAGGTCTATCGTCTATTATTCCCCTATAAAGCCTCGTGTGTATAGAATTCTCGAGTTGCTCAGCATGTTCATCCGTACTGATTATTCCAATTAAATTATATTGCCAAACATTGGTGACTGCATGAAATATGAATCAGCAAGATCCGTTTGTATGTTACATGGTAAGTTAAAATACACTATTGATTTGTCCCATTACGTCCCAGGGTAAACAGGTTCAGTTCGCTCCTGGAAAACTGACCTTCTTGTACGTTAGTCTGGAACTACATACTGATGTTATTGATTACCATTCCTCCCACTTCACGAGAAATGTACCAAACCACACTCCAAACCAAATGATTATTGAGAACGCAAACTGTGTTCTGAGCACTTTTCATCCGTCTGAGCTGATCACTTGGGTATCGTCGTTTGATTGTGTCCTGTACAGAACACAGGTCGCGACTGTCACAATTTTTTCCAAGAATAAATTGAGACTTACTAAGTAAGCGGAACAAGAGAAAAGTTAGCTATGATTTTGTCCAATAATAACACAAATGAGCATTTAATGCGGGATATTCTTACCACGAACATCGACCTTTGGCGGAAGTGACGTCATTTACTGTATTTTAACCTTCACAGATTTCACAGTTCTGCTATTTTGTTTCTGGGCGGCTCTGGGAAGGGAACAAACACAAAATAAACAACCACGCGATCCATTAAAAGAAGAACTATTACACATCAGGAGCTGTATGTGAACGAAATGCTCGATATAGATGGTCGAACTTGCATACAGACATTTTTAAAGGTGAACTGCAAAGCTTTTAATTTTATCTAAAATGTTGCTTATATACATCTTGTCTTATGTGACGTAACTTTTATACGTTTTTGGGGCAATATATTTTGCAAAATTGTACTAATAACAATATTTAAGTTATCCTGTTATAAAACCGTCTTGTAAACTTGCATCGCTTGTCTTTCTTGGTTTGTAGAACGTTATGACGTTATAGCGGTCTCCTTCATTCAAGTTATTTTTAAATGTGACGTTATGCTACGTCGATCGGTTGAATGAGCCAGGACCACTATAACGCCATGACGTTCCAAAAACAACGGGAGGCAAGCGATGACGTTTTTAAAAGTTCTGGCTCTGGTTTTCTGGTGGTATAAGTTTTGACTTCTCATATACCCAGAATAAAACAATAACCCACAGAACTATTATCACACATATTTTTAACAACTATGGAAGTTCTTGTTTTATGACATTTTAACAGAACATTGGAAAGCTATTTTCAGTTCACCTTTAAATGTTTACTTCTCTAGCTTTTGTTAATTGTTTTAATTACAAGCGTCTGGTCCGTCAGTCATTATTCAGCTGTCGTCCATTAAAGAATATCCGCATCCATAATCCAAAGGACTGTTCCATATTTCATAAAACAGCATTAGCACCAAATTGAAAAAGACAATCATATAGTATAAACCTTGGCTTGTTTCCTGCAAGAGAGAAACGGTCAGCAGTTTTTAATGATGCCAACAAGACGTCGTGATGTTCCAACAGTATGAAATCCGTATCGCTGATCAGTATTCTTAATCTATACGATATTCGTTGTAAAGTTGTCATAGTGTTTGAAAAATTATGAAACGTATAATGAAACAAAATAGAACATTGTGTTGACGCAAGAAGCAAACGATTTATTAGAAAATCTGTGTTTATGTCCAGAATGTACCAGATGACGAGCGCCACCAACGAATAATTGTTGTTACCAGTACATGTAGCCTACGCACGAGATAAAAGAATCGGGACAATTCGAAATATGCAGAAAATTCACACAGATAGGCGGACAATGGGTCGTATGTTCCAAGTTTCAATCCCAAAAGACATGGAACCCAAAATATAAATTCCAGGCAATTGCAAAAAGACATGTTCGGTCAACAAGCACTAAAGTGTGATCCAAATTAGCATGCAATAGTCTGATGAAAAGCAAACATGTTTGTAGTTTTTTTCGCGGTGTAGATCCCATTACTGTAGAAAAATAAAGGAAATTCATATACTCAGAAAACTGCACTATATGGTCATGAACCCAAATTATTCTACACACGAGTTCGTCGAAAACGCGCTAAAGAAGATAGGCATTCAATTGATGAGTTTTTAGCGCAGCACGGAAATCAAATTGGAAAACAACAAAGAGCATACCCGACAATTGTCTGTTTTGCTGCTATATGATGTGAGGATTGAATCTTTGGGTGTGTTCACAAAAGGAAATTAATCATCGATTGTATTAATTAGATTGGCGCACATCATGGATTTTCACGTTTCATATTTCGTTCAAGCTAGATCTTTGTCTGGGTTAATTCCAATTCTGCCAACATATGAGATTACATTTCCAGATATAAGTGAAACAACATTCTTGAATTGATTTGCAGCTGACAAAGATCAGAGAATTTTCCATTTTTAGTAAATAATTTTATTTTTACATATATTACCAACAACATAACAGGGGAAGCAGCGAATACTTGATTTCCATCTTCATCTGAGACCATTGTAATTAGGTAGGATAACTTTTCTTGTGATGGCTAGGCTAAAAAAATGGTACTGGCTCGCAGTCAAACTAATATTCTCCACACAATCGGCAACATATAGTTCATTTGATACAGTCAACCACCCATAATCCTTCCGATGATAAGTGAGGCGGACAGTGGATAAAGGCCGGATGCTTAACCCACCGATGACCATTAAGTGTTCTGCCGAAATATATATAGGCTCCGTCTCAAGTTAGCACACATTGCCATGTAATGGAATATATCGGAAAGACGCGGAATCAGATATGGTGGTAACATACTGGGTATCCAGGAATTTGGTTTCGGAGTCGAGATTTTATCATGAATGAAAGTGGGTAGGTTGAGCGTTCTGTTCGACGGTTTGCAAAATAAGTTTGTTTCCATGAAACAGCAATACAAATGCTAATCATGATCAATTTGTACTCACATTTCTTAGCAGTGCGCTTTATGCCCACGTAAGGCAATAATATATTCCGGGAGTTTCTAATGAAAACGCCAGTTTTGTTGTTAATGTTGTTGCTGTTTTTGTCTTTGGCGGGTCCGAACTGGAAATCTCGTGCAAAGTCTCCCGGACTTCTCGTGCGACTTCGTTCTACTGTAACATAACGGGGAGCAACCACTGTAATATGTGCTGTACGAGGTTTGGTCCGGTCTCAAAAACTATTATTTAGTGGAATCGATCTGGCTCTGTCTATGACGGAGGAACCCCATCATTACAGTTGAAATTAGTAATCAGAGGGGATAACAACCTGCAAAACGACAGACAAATAGATTAAAAAGTAAAGGATCCGAAGCCTTCATGTCCGTGCGTTTTTTTCTGTCCGAAATAATTGCCGTTCAATCTATGTGTGCTGGTGTAATGAATAGGAATGTCCTGGTGATTAGTGTCCTCTTCTATATCCCTTTCTATTGCACCGAAGGACGGACGCTTGTCCCCAATGTAGAAAAAAAGTGTCCTAGCTGGGTTAGAAGATAGGTGTCGGACACTCTTAGCCAGCGGACATTCTTAGCCTCCACACCGGGAAACTACATGCATTATGGTCCTGAATCAATTTTTTACTGAATTCAGTTGACACGACACTGCTTAGTGAATTGCACAGTAAGAACATTTCCTATCAAGGTTACTATAATAGTACTCACCAATATCGATCACAATTGCGGAGTTAGATAAAATGTATCGCCTACTAGCATAATCATAGACAGAAATATGTTAACCCTACCAGGCCTACCAAACTTTCAACGCTATCTACGGAACGACGAAGAAATTGAGAGCTGACAGTCCGTAACTTTTTAGTTTATCATATTGGGGTCATTTTGAGTCTATTTGCATATCCCCCACCGAGCAAAGGATCATGGGCAAATTCAAGATGGCCGTGGGATACCAGAAAAGCGAAGTTTTCGTCATTTTTCTCCGGAATGTCTGCTTTTCCGCAACAAGGAAAAAGTGGGCAAACTATTTTATGTTACATCAGATTAATATCTACTAATTTATCATTCAGTTTTTGCGGAGAAATTAAATAAATAAAAAATTTGAAAAATCTGACCAAAAAAATGCCTTTTTTGAAGATGAAGTCTCTCTGGCCTCACCAAAGTGATCATCTCGAATTGTTTTCATTTTCTGGTAGAGATTTACCCAAGGGTATAGTGTGGTAAGTTTCTGCCCCCTGGCTCAAGGGGTAAGGAAAATAATCAGGGGGGTGGGATGGTAAAATAACCCCAGGCCAGATAGGGTTAAGGTAAAGGTAACATATGTTCCCAAGTTATGGTTATAAGCAGGATCGTTGCTGTCATTTATTTTGCCCATCATTACTGCCTGTCTATCTTTCTCCTTTACCCCAAGCATGAAAGTACTAATTGTCAGAGAAATTTTCACTGCGTCTGCCGAAATTAGGATAGGACGTCTGCAAACAACACATGAAAAGGAATACAAAGAGAAGCCTTGGCAAAATAGCGCGAAAGCATACATACATGCTTCCGTCTCATGGAGCTCGTGGTAACTTGATCCGGCGCGACCGTTTTGTTGAAGTTCCATTTCATTTTGGAGAATTAATACGGTTCGCAAATGATTATTAAAATCATGACGGACTGGACTCCTATCGATCGCGAGTTGTGGCAACAACGATCAGATTCAGGGATCGACAAGGCAGAAACAATGTTTTAAACATCAACACTACTCAATAATCTCATAAGGGTAAAAAATAATGTCCTCCCTCCTCTTGGTTGGTGTCATAATGTCATCGTGATCATACTTAAATTATGAAGCAAATAGTTCAATTAGTTTGTCAGTCTGTCAATATGGATACCGGGGTAGTCTTATGAGACTAAGAATCTGATAACAATATCCCGGCATACCTAGTTGACCCACACTGAAAAAAAAAGTTAAGGAATATTCCCCGACTAGCGGAATATTCCACAACATAGCAAGGAATATTCCATACCACGCTAAGGTATATTCTATATTATGTTCAAGCATTATTTCGCTGGTGCTATAGTCAGGGAATATTACACAACATATTAAGGGGTTTTTTTTCAGTGTATAATCCAGAAATAAATACCTTGGGGATAAACCCTACGTTTAATCGTGTCCGATGTGGACCTCTTGTACATGTACTTTTATCTACAATGTGATTGTCGCCTTACACTGGTGATTAACGCCTGTTCTAAAAATTGAGTCGGAACCAAATATCTTCACCGTCGATAAAAAAAAAGATCATAAAGATCTGGAATCCAATGCTAATAATAGATATTTTTTTTACAGATTGATAAAGCTCATATACACAGCCAGAAAAATGGTGTTGGCCCAACACCATTTTTTAGTGTTGAGGCCAGTTCAACACCAATAAGTGGTGTTGAGAAACGGTGTTGACATAATTCAACACCAAAATGTGGTGTTGAGGCCAGTTCAACACCAAAAAACGGTGTTGAGAAAATGGTGTTGACCCAATCCAACACTGAAAAATGGTGTCGAGACCAGTTCAACACCAAAAAACGGTGTTGAAAGAATGGTGTTGAAAATCTAACACTGAAAAATGGTGTTGAGACCAGTTCAACAAAAAAAAAACAGTGTTAAGAAAAGGGGGCGATTTTCACCGTTAATTCGGATTTCCGCCCCCTTTGAGGTTGGTAATCGTTTGCAATCGATAAAATATTATTAATAATGTAACATTTAACAGCTCAAAGAATCAACTGTGTGATAAAGACTCCAGAAAAGAGTAATAAACAGCTATAAATACAACAGTGGCTTAACTCAGCTGCCAAATTTCTGGGGTGACACCGTTATTGTCGGCATATAGCACATACCAGTACGTGAGTTCTATTGATATCTCCACATGTTAATCTGTATAATTAACAGCTTTATAAAAGCAGAAGAAAAAAAAAATATTAAAACAAATTATCCGTAAAGGGCTATATGCTGACAATAACGCCAAAACAAGTATATATCTGCGTTATTTACTATTTCCTGATCAATAAGTCAATCATTAAGGCAATCATTCAATCTGTATAATTAACAGCCTTATGAAAACAGAAGGGGGGGAAAGTAAAACAGATTATCCGTGCTATATGCTGACAATAACGGTGTTTACCGCTGTGTTAACCCCAGGATTCTGACGGCTGGGTAAGCGCCCTGTAGCTCGCTGTCGTAGGTATGTTTAAAGCTGAATTGGTTTGAAAAATTACTTTATACCAAGCAAGTAGACAAAGACGTTGGAATTTTCCAGTCATAATTGCCGTATACGTATAGAGTAAACTTACTTGTACGTATTTTGCCGGTTTATTGCGACGCACAGTGCGCTTTACTGCCAGCTTTTCAACTTTTCATTGGAAAAAGAAACACAAATTTGCAAATGACGGACGGATTTTATGATTCTCTGTCTAGTGCTTCCGCCGAGGTCCGCGCGCCCCGCATCTATCCTGATATAAGACAATGCTGGGCTGGCTGGCCCAGAGTATTCCAAAACCAGCATAGCCAAAAGTTATAACGTCGGACAAAGGAAAGATACAAATCATGAAAGCATGAAAGTACTAATTGTCAGAGAAATTTTCACTGCGTCTGCCGAAATAAGGATAGGACGTCTGCAAACAACACATGAAAAGGAATACAAAGAGAAGCCTTGGCAAAATAGCGCGAAAGCATACATACATTCTTCCGTCTCATGGAGCTTGTGGTAACTTGATCCGGCGCGACCGTTTTGTTGAAGGTCCATTTCATTTTGGAGAATTAATACGGTTCGCAAATGATTATTAAAATCATGACGGACTGGACTCCTATCGATCGCGAGTTGTGGCAACAACGATCAGATTCAGGGATCGACAAGGCAGAAACAATGTTTTAAACATCAACACTACTCAATAATCTCATAAGGGTAAAAAATAATGTCTCCCTCCTCTTGGTTGGTGTCATAATGTCATTGTGATCATACTTAAATTATGAAGCAAATAGTTCAATTAGTTTGTCAGTCTGTCAATATGGATACCGGGGTAGTCTTATGAGACTAAGAATCTGATAACAATATCCCGGCATACCTAGTTGACTACACTGAAAAAAAAAGTTAAGGAATATTCCCCGACTAGCGGAATATTCCACAACATAGCAAGGAATATTCCATACCACGATAAGGTATATTCCATATTATGTTCAAGCAATATTTCGCTGGTGTTATAGTCAGGGAATATTACACAACATATTAAGGGTTTTTTTTCAGTGTATAATCCAGAAATAAATACCTTGGGGATAAACCCTACGTTTAATCGTGTCCGATGTGGACCTCTTGTACATGTACTTTTATCTACAATGTGATTGTCGCCTTACACTGGTGATTAACGCCTGTTCTAAAAATTGGGTCGGAACCAAATATCTTCACTGTCGATAAAAAAAAAAGATCATAAAGATCTGGAATCCAATGCTAATAATAGATATTTTTTTACAGATTGATAAAGCTCATATACGATATCGCAAAATTTTGCGAGTTAATGTTAGATATCCGATGCGTGAAGAAGATATCTAATTCCATGCATCATGTAGCACTATCCGATTTTTAAATGTGCCCCACGTTTCTTGTGACATATCGCATGTGCGACTCGATTGTACGTTTTTCAGCTTTGGTGTTTTATTGTTTTCTGTCTTCGTACAGTATATGATCTTATTACAGTGTATTATCCGTAGATTGCAGGTTAATTCGTTATTTACTCCGTTCATCGAAAGTGAAATTTGATATTAAAACAAATAAAAGAAAAACTAGGCGAACATTTAAAGTATTCTGAACAGTATTTTAGTAGGGGTTACCTTGTAACTGACAATAATTAACGTCTCAATTCAACCACCTCACTGGGGCGTAGTAATAGCCACGAGTTAAATTTCTGGACAGGATTTTCGCGCCTGAGCAGCACACCGCCGCGGTAATGCGGTCTGACGGTGATGCGGTCTGCCTCCGCAGAGAAAAAGTAGTCCCCAGACTTCAAATACGCTGCACGGTCCGATGGGGACGTATGAGGTATCAATGTGAAGCATTCGTGAAGGGGCATCTGATGGCTGGGTGTGGGGTTGAAATATCGTCATTCTGCGCATGCGCGGTGGACCAAGGGTATGGAAATAGACGTTTTGGGGTCTACGTGGGCCACTAGTGGGTCGATGGAATCGTATGAGGTATCAATGTGAAGCATCCGTGAAGGCGCATCCGACGGGCTGGGTGTGGGGTTTAAATATCGTCATTCTGCGCATGCGCGGTAGACAAAGGGTATGGAAATAGCCGTTTTGGGGTCTAGGTGGGCCACTAATCGACCGATGGGGTCGAGTGAGGTATCAATGTGAAGCCTATGTGAGGGGGCATCCAACTGGGTGGATGTGGGGTCGGAATATCGTCATTCTGCGCATGCGCAATAGACAAAGGGTATGAAAATAGACGTTTTGGGATCTAGGTGAGCCACCAATGTGCCGATGGAGTGAGGTATCAATGTGAAGCATATGTGAGGGGGCATCTGATTGGACTAGTGTCTCTGCCGTTGGCAACATTCTGCGCATGCGCAGACAGGGAATTCTGGGAAAAGGGTGTGGAAATAGACGTTTTAGGGTTTAGGTGAGCCCCTAATGATCCTATGGTGTCGTATGAGGTCTTATTTTGAAGCTGTCGTGAGGGAGCATCCGCCTGGGCTAGTGTGTCGTTCGTTGTCAATAGTATGCGCATGCGCAGTCTGACCGTAGTATAGAAATAGACGTGTTGGGGTTTAGGTGGGCCACTATTGGGCCGATGGGATCGAGTGAGGTAACAATGTAAAGCATACGTGATGGAGTATCCAACCGGCTGGGTGTGACGTGGAACTAACCGTTTTAGGTGGGCCACTATTGGGCCGATGGGATCGAGTGAGGTAACAATGTAAAGCATACGTGATGGAGTATCCAACCGGCTGGGTGTGACGTGGAACTAACGTGTATGGAAATAGACGTGCTGCGGTCTAGGCGAGTCACTAATGGGCCGATGGAGTCGAGTGAGGTATCCATGTGAAGCCTATGTGAGGGAGCAACCGCCTGGAGTAGTGTCTTCTGCGCATGCGCAGACAGGGAATTGTGTGAAACGGCTGTGGGAATAGACGTTTTTGCGGTCTAGGTGGGCCACGAATGGTCCGATGGAGTCGAGTGAGGTATCAAAGTGAAGCATTCGTAAAAGGGCATCCAGTCATGGATGGTTGCATGTAAAATTAGGGGTATGACGTCACTTCCGGTTTGGGTGAATAGGGCGTGACCTTGGAACATGATAGGACATGTACTGACCTCTCTGTGGGGGTTTTCCCGCCAGAATTTCGCTGACGTCTGCGCCTGCATCCGGGTATGCTTGAGGGTCTGTGTTTGAATGGGGTGTGACCTGGGAACATGATAGGAATGCATGTACTGACCTGTCTGTGGGGTTTTCCCCGGCCCCGGCCCGGCCCGGCCCGGCCCGGCCCGGCCCGGCCCGGCCCGGCCCGGCCGCAGCGCGCGCGCGGGTTACTCCGGTCGCAACGCGCGCGCGCGGGTTATCCGGCCGCACGCGCGCGCGCGTCATCACCGGCAGTGCGCGGATGAATGTCGGGTCAAAGGTCACATCCAGGTCAAAAGGTCAAAGGTCTCCCTTTCGGCATTGTTCGGCAACAATGTTGCGGCATCGATGTACAGAGCTTGAACCCAAAATAGGGGATTGTAAATTAACCTGGGAAGGATGGGCCGTTCCATTTGGACCAATCAGCGGTCGAGAAAAAGAGCCAATGAGCGATCGATAAAAGAACCAATGGACGGGTACTATAATTTCGCTCACGCCTGCGCCTACATCCGGGTACTAGAATGCTTTCGCCTACGTCCGCGCCTACATCCGGGTTCTTGTACACCCGGGTAATGTTTTCTGGACATGGATGGGTTACCTTTGGCCCCATTCTAGGTCACTGATTGGCTAATACGGTGTTCAAAGCCAGATTCATGCATTATGCTCATATAGAAAACACACAAGACAGGGGTTTTTGGTGAGATCTCATTTTGTTTTTTATTCAGTAATAACCACAACGTGAGAACAACCACGTGAAAACTGAAGCCCAGAACAGGGGGCTTGTACATTGAAAGAACTGAAGCCCAGAACAGGGGGCTTGTACATAGAAAGAACTGAAGCCCAGAACAGGGGGCTTGTAAACTTAAGCCCAGAACAAGGGGCGTGACTGAGATACATCTTTTTTAGATGACGTCTCTATAACGAATATTATGGATTAAGAATACTGATCAGCGATACGGATTTGATATTTTTGGAACATCATGATGTCTTGCCGGCATCATTGAAAACTGTTGACCGCTTCTCTCTTGCAGGAAACAAGCCTATGTTTATGTATACTATGATTGTCTTTTTGAATTTGGTGCTAACACTGTTATATGGAAATGGAATAGGTCTTTGGATTATGGACGCGGATATTCTCTAATGGACGACGGCTGGATTATGAATGACAGACTAGACGCTTGTAATTGTACATTGAAAGAACTTAAGCCCAGAACGGGGCTTGTACATTGAAATGGTGGACGGCCCAGTCATATACGAGTACATCGCGGTCCTCGGCCTTCGGGTACTCGTCAAACATCTGTACGGTGGTAGATAAGGTTCTGCCCCGGCATCGATGGTACAGGTAAAACAAGCAATATTGTCCGCACACGCTACTGGTCACGCTTTGCAACGTTTCACTGTTCCAACACCACGTCTCTGTGCCTTGATCCATGAAGTCTGTTAAATCGGGATGGAGGGGTGGCAGGCCGTACGGGTCAAAGTATTCGCCCTGCGCTTCTGTCAAGTACACGGCCACCCAATGTTCACCGGGCCGATCCATCGGGTCCGTGTTGAGAACGTAAGCAGCAGGATACATACGGTCTAATGGGAACACATCTCGGGCGAACAACCCTTGAAAGACCATACGTGTCCCTGGGTCATTCTCCAGCACGGTGGTTATCTGGTCTGTATCCATGTTAGGTGGAGAAGTCACACTTGAATGTCCACTTGAATGATGTTGTCAAACTCGGCGTAGCAGATCACATTGACGGTGGTCCCGAGGGCTCGTGCAAAGTGGATTTCCAACCGTAAATTGGCTTGCTTGGCCAGGGCCAGCTGATGATCGTTCTCTAAGGTGGGGGTCAGATCGAAACAGAACAACGTGTATCCGTTCGCGTAGTTCTCCCGACTGATCATATTTCCTTCGTCCTGGTCGATTTGACCGGTGGCTGTAAACAGGCTCTGATAGGCTCGAATGAAATTCCTGCGCCCAAAGTTCGGTGTTAAGGCCGTGGCAGGGACCTGTTGTCCATCCACATGCAGGGCCACAAAATTGATGCCGAAATGTTTAAAGTAAAACGGATTTTCTGGGTAGGCTCCGCTGGAACTGGTATTTTCCACACAGGCCAGGATCAATCGCTTGGGTAGTTCCCCCAGGAACAGGTTTTCTTTGTTGGTGCTCATATTTCCAGCAGGCACAGAGAACACCTTGGTTTGTACACGTCGGATAGGGTACTGGGTTGGTTTTGTTTCCAAGGCTTTCATGTGTCCCAATTGAACGGCTGGATTCGGTTTCACGTTTCGGACATACAGGACTGCGTCTTGGATGACAATCTTATAGTCAGCTGCATGCCCGTCTACGTTAGTGGCCATCAAGGCGAAGGTCGGAGGCGCCCGTATCAGTCGGATTTTGATGGGGATCTTGTTCAAGAGGTACCGGTCTTGCATGAAAATGTCTGCGTGTAGTCGACCCATGAGATCTACCGAGGCGCCGTTCGCAGTGAAAGCCTTTCGTTTGTTATATCCTTCATTGTCCACCGTGTCCATGTGCTCGGCTGTGTCCTGGTAGAATAAAGCGGCTGCTAGCTGAGATTGTTTAGCCTCTCGTCCAAACGACAACAGTGTCTCGATGTAGGCTCGATAGGGGTACGTGTTGGTCAAGTCACTGATGAGTTTGTCGCTGAGAAAAATATTCACCTGTTGAAACATCGAGTGCAGCCAGAAATTCGTCGGGCCCACCGTTGCAGCTTGGATGATTCTGGAGCCATCCCCATTGACGACCTTGGCTTTCACATACAAGTACGTATGGGCTAAATCCACATAGGCCGTATCCGCATTACTGATGGTGAACTCGATGGGCCCTGTTTCGTTGATGCTGGAGAGCGGGAGATGCTCCGCCCATAATCCTTGTTCGGCACTGGTCTGTGTGGGCGGCACGGTCCACAAATCAAATTCACTGTTGGTGGAGGGGCAGGACTCTGCGTGGATGGTTAAGAAAAGATATCCTGGGTCTTCGATGTGCGTCGTCGCTGAGTCGGTCGTCGACTGGTGCGTGGTCTCGGTGGTGCAGGTCTTTTATTGCCTACGGTGCGTTGTGCTTTGGCCACCAAAACGCCTCCCGCTTCTTTGGCCCGCCGTTTCAAGGCTTCTTTGGGTGCCTTAAACCCCCCCCCCAAGGGATCACCGGCCACTTGCAGTCCACTGCGTTCCGCTTGTTTGCCGATCGCTTTTACTCCACGCGTCACCAAGGGCAGGAACGTTTTGACGATGCTCCCGAGTATGTTCCCCAGCCCATGTCCTCGTTGCATGCGTGCACCACTAAAGACGGGAAGGCCACCACCGGCCTGTTGGGCATAATAGTCCGTATAGCTGCGTGCATCGCACTCGTAAGGGACCTTCATTATACAAAGTGGGGAGCACGTGCTTGTCGAAAATGAAGTGTCAGCACCACTTTTCCTCGTTCGAATGCCACCGGTCGTCCCGTGTCATCTCTAATATCCACCGTGATCGTGTTGATGTCGGTTTGTCGTACGGGTAGGTAGAGCATGTGAGTGAAACTGTGGGTGACTTGATCTCCATACGTCTTTTAATGGGGACCACCCGTAACAGAGGTGTGTTGATATCGCCCACGATGTGGTTGTCGACCACGTCCGAGTAGACGTAGAGTCCGTACATATCCGACTTCATATCCATCAGGGTCTGGCCATGGTCCTCGGATGGATCCGTGTAGGTCGCCTGAGCGAGACCCAGCATTTGTTGTAGGATAGGACTGTGTACGTTGTAATCGAAGTCCGCGTGATTCTTGCAGGGAAAGGATTTGATGGCTTTTGAAACATTCGTGGCCTCCAGTAGAGCCTTATAATGCAACAGTCTTATCAGCTCACCCATGAACTCCTTGGGGGTATCGTATTGGCCTTCGGGGAGGGTGAGTCGGGTGTTTTTGCCTTGGTAGGTCACCTCGTGCCACACTTCATTGGCTCGCACGTTGTACCACGACTAAGGGTATTGGATATCCACGAGGCCACATTCCCATCGTCCAGGTAAATGCAACGGTTGCGGTAACTGAGTGTCGTACTTGGCCAAGGTGTTGTCAGGAAACATATCCAGCGAACTGTTACTGGGTAGGGTGAGGTAAAACATGGAGACTGAGCTGTCCTGCTGCTGCTGTTGGTTTTAATAGGTGTTCCAGGCCTTGAGCGGTTGTGTCCTGCGTCGTGTTCGTCGCGGTGACTTGCTACGTGTCACGGCTCTGAAGATGTGGGGTGTCCTGATCAAGGATGGTTTTTTAAAGGTCTGAAAAGAAGGTGCCCGTTGTAGTGGTGGTGTTTTGGGGGTGACTCCGGTTCCCATTCGGCTTCCCAAGAAGGTAGTGGGCCACTCGCGATTGCTGGGTCCGCTGCATAAAGGCCCAGCGGTGGGGATTCCCCACCAATTCCTGTGGTACATGCATGTCTTTCAAGCCTTGAGCGAAGACCTCCCATCCTCGAGGATCTGTGTGCGACCTGCGTTGACGCATCAGGTCATTCACTAAATCCGTCATGTGGGTCCCGGGGACCACCTGATTCTGTACCAGGAGTTCGCCTTTATCATTCCAAGTCATGTTAGGATTGTGTTTCATCGGTTGTAATACCAGGCCAGCTTGTTTCTTGAACGATTCAGGTACATCCTTCAGCACTTCGTCTTCGACACACTGCTGTGGGTGGTACCCCTGGTAATGGCAGCTGTTGGAGCGGTGCTGAGGTCAGCAGTGTGTCATGTGGTGGTGGTGGAGGTGGTGGTGGTGCTGGGGTGGAGAGGGTTTTGTATTGGTCCATGAACATCATGTTCCGTTGAAGCGTCTCATTGTACCGTTGTACTTTCTCACTGTCGCTTAACCCCGGTCTCTGTAAGATCTATTGCATCTATCCATCGAGGGTGTTTATGGTCTTCACCGTAGGTGGAACAGGGTAGGGCGATTGGAGGTTTTGAAGCAACCGTGGTTCGACGAGGACCATTTTTTTCGTGTGGTTCATTGTCGGCCGAAGAGTCCACCCAATACTGGACCCAACACGGACGCGGCCAACGGTGCTAAGACGGCCCCGAGAAAGCCGCCTTTCTGTAACACCTTTTTCTTTTGTGTTTGAGGGACCCGCTTCTGGACTAGGGTTCGGAGACCTGTCTTATGCTCGACCAACTTGGTCTTCTGAGCCGGAGTCAGTGGTACGTTGCCTTTGAACAGGTTGTACCCGATTTCGCACAGACAGCGTACAAGGTCAGGGTCCGCACCGCGTACAATGGTGCGGACCAACTCGGGTGGGGCCGTCTTCAAGACACGGAGCGTCGGAGCGTGCTTCCGTACTCGCGCAGACATCATGTACAACTAATGCTAGAACCCACAACTCTGCTCTTTTTATCTACTTCAGAGAACAGAGACAAAGTCAACCATGCTGTGGTATTCATTCTTTTTATTATCCCCATCATCAAACACACACACCCCAGCTGGGGGAGCCACTGTGAGTGTGTTTACATTATTTTTGCATGCACACGTGGTGGGTCTCTCCGGGAAAGATGCCGGTCCTTGCTTGAGGTCGAAGAGCATATACCCGTGCTGAGGGGTTGTGGCATTTTTAAAGGCTTCCAACGCAAACGGTGTGCGGCCGGGATACATCTGTCTCGCCAGGTGCAGCAGTTGAGTGGTATCTCTCGGGTTTTTGAAGACCACCATGTAGTGGGCATTTAAGCTGATGTTCCGATGTTCTTTGTTTTTACTGAACAGATTCTGCACAATGTAGATGATGCTGAGCCGTCGATGATGGCTGCCTCTGGTAAAGAGTTGGGTGACCCGATCATCCAGAACCACGAAGGTGTCGGGTTCCAAATCGACCAGGTTCGGTAGGCCTTCCACGAACGTGATGTGGGGCATTGCTGCATACACTGCCTGCCATTCTCCGTAACACCACACGACTCGGGCAATGGGTGGGGTGATCATGCTGTCGGCGTGCTGAAGGAGCTTCTCGACGAAGTGCGCTTTGCCGGAGCCCGTCGGTCCTGCGATGACGCAAGTGAAGGGATGCTGCCACCGAGGGTCCATGTTTCGAGCTGTATGCGCTGTCGTGGTAACCCGCTCTTGTAAATTTCGTACGAGTGAACTGGAGTTGTGGTGGTGGGTACAACGTCGGTCGTCGTTGTCTGTTCACTGTGAGGGATGATGGTGGTGGGTATAACGTCGGTCGTCGTTGTCTGTTCAGTGTGAGGGATGAAATCCGGTGGGTTTTCAGACGTAGTGGGTGTACTTGGTGTAGGTGTGGAGCCTGGTGTGGAGCTCGATGGGGCTTGTACACGGGGTGTGGTGGTGACTGGGCTTGATACGGGGTTGACTGGTGCTATCCGTAGACCGGTTTCACTGATGGCTGGCGTTCTCAGTTGGTTAAGTAACGTGCTGACACAGGCTACGTCGTAAAACACACCTCCGTACAACACACTCAGCAGGGTTAGCACTATCACCACAAAGCCCACTTGGGCTTTGCGCGTTTTGGGAGGCGCTTTGTTCAGAGGCAGCTGCTGTTTGTCCATTACAAGCGTCTAGTCCGTCATTCATAATCCAGCCGTCGTCCATTAGAGAATATCCGCGTCCATAATCCAAAGACCTATTCCATTTTCCATATAACAGTATTAGCACCAAATTCAAAAAGACAATCATAGTATACATAAACATAGGCTTGTTTCCTGCAAGAGAGAAGCGGTCAACAGTTTTCAATGATGCCGGCAAGACATCATGATGTTCCAGAAATATCAAATCCGTATTTCTGTGGTCGGACGTGGAATGAAGGATGACGGCAGTGGTGTCTGGCTTTATAGTCGTTTCACCTGGTTGGCAGCAACCCAGGAATTGAAGGAACTAGGCCAGCCTTGCCATTTGACGAAATGAAACAGTTTGCCACGTCGACGTTCTGTTTTCAAAATCTGCTCCACCGTGTAGTAGTCTTGCTTTGTTTTTACGACAGGCTGTAATTCCGTCTCGTAAAACGTCCGTAGCAACGGTTCGCCTTGAAGATCTTCCAGTTCATAGACTCGCTGCTGTTGGGGTAGGCGCCGTTTAAGCAGGAAGTGCTCATCGCTCCAGTTGGGCAAGTAACTTTTCTCAAATTGACCTTTGACTTTACTGATCCGTACAGGGTCCCCGAACTTGTACACCGCCTTCGGCGTGCGCTGCGATTGCCTGGGGTACAAGACACGCCGGACTTGGGCTTCATTGCGTTGGGTCACGGTAATTGGGGCTCTCTCTATACTCCGATGACAGACTCGATTGTAACCACTCACAAGTTTCGGGAGACCGCCTTGTTTTCTTATAGGTGAAATATTTATACATGCGGCCTTTGAATGTCGTGTTGAACCTTTCCCCCACGGAAGCCTTGGTCTCGTTGTACGTATGGAAGAAAAACACCTTCTGGGCTTTCAGAAACTGTTGGAACCGTCTGTTGAGGAATTCCGTGCCTTCGTCGGTTTGCAAATACAAAGGTTTGCGCCCGGTCTTGAAGATGTCTTTGAACGCCGCTATGAGATTCGCCCCCGTTTTCGTCCGGATGGGTACCACCCATGTATACTTCGATAGGATATCGATGCACGTCAAGATATACCGATTCCCATCGTTGTGTTTGGCAAAGGCGCTCATATCGACCAAATCCGCTTGCCACTGGGCATCTATTACTCCCACGATGACCCGGTTCCGTAGAAAATGGCGACGGATAGATCGATGTAAGGTATAGGTGTCTTGTTTTCTTAACCAATCTCGGACTTGGGCACGTTGTATCCCCTGGGGTTTGGCCGCTCGATAGAGAGCCGACAAGGCACTATAGGCCGCCGGACTGTCGGGACTGTAGTATAAGTTATCCAACACCTTCTCCCAGCGCTTCATGGTGACAAATGATGGACCCTGGCTCTATCGTTTATTTATAACGGGTATATCTTGGGCCGGAGTTTCTTCCTGATTTTCTTCGTTGGCTTCCACAGTGTCCATGGTAAATGACCAGTCCAACTCGTCTGATGATCGCTTGACAAGCACTTGATCCACATCTACCACGGCATCTTCCAATGCAGACCATAGATCAGGGTGAAGGGTAAAATGCACTGTACCCCCATCTAGCCGAACCAATTAAGCAAAGAAAGGGTCGCGTCGGATGTACACATCGTGACACAAGTGGATGAGGTCGCCGTCCAGTTCACCAGACAACACCCGTTTGAATTTGGTCCAACCCTCCCGGGACAGACGAATGTGGGCCGGCCACGGTTGTGTAGGGTCCGCATCACAGATGTCTCCCACCTCCTCCATGATATCGACCGTATCCGCATAAACGTGCAGGAAAACCTCGGGAGTCAAGCTGAGATACGCCAGTATTATATGCTCCGTCAAGGTCAGTACGTGAATGGTACCAGATTTGACTGTCTCTCGTATTTATAGGGAGAACCCCGTGAGATCAAAGGATCGGGTGGTCAAAGTCTAGCCGGGTAATCAATGGTATCGTCGTCTGGTTCATTGCTAGACATTTGCTCATTGGGTTCTGGCGCCGCCTCTCTCAGGGCACGAGCCCACTCCAACTCGTCTGATGACCGCTCGTCCGGTGTAAACAGCTGGTCCACTTTCTCGAAGGCTGTCCACACATCGGGGTCTAGGGTGAAGCCTCGCGTAGGGTCTTGGTAACGGCGCAGGCGTGGGAAGAAGGGTCCACGGTGTACGTAGATGGCATTGTCTATGTGGATGAGGTGTCCGTCGAGCTCGTCGCTCAACACCCGTTTAAATTTGGTCCAGCCGTCACGGTGTAGCGTAACCGTATTCGATACGGTCTCAGCGCGCGACCAGCAAACATCTCCACGGTCTTCCACGACGGTGACTTTATCTTCATAGACGTGTAACCCCACCCGGGGTGTAAGGGGAAGGATGGCTCGTAGAACTGGTGACATGTTTGACCCAATGACGATCCGTGAATGACGCACACTGTGTCTGACCCTCGTATTTATAGTCAGGTCCTACTGTCAATGCCACAGCGCCAGGGTCAATAGGGCACAGACCATGACTAAGCCAACCAGCCGTCGCTGATTCCGGCGTGAGCGCTCGTGGTCCATAACCCGAGCATCAAGGATGGCTGTCATAGTCCATTAGTGGTGAGTGATGGCACACCTCTCCATCGAGTGCACTCTGTCGAGGACCGCTTTTGTGAACTCGTTCAGGATCTGGCGACGCCCCTCGTTGTCGTCGTCGCCATATGAAAACATGAACCGAACCACTGTTCGGTAACCCGTGAGTGAATTAACCACGGTCGCATGCTGTAAAATGCGAGTCGCATAGGGACGGGTGTCCGTCATGGCTCTGCAACCGTAGAAATGGAGGTGTTGGATCCAGAGAGACGTGTTTTATAGACCATGTCACACATGCGCGCCTAGACGTAGCTCTACGGGTGTAGTCCATGATACGTACTATTCTGATGGGTTAGTCCAAAAAAGAGAGCAACAACAACACAGATTACAGATCAATCCTTTTATTATGCGTGAATCGGGCGTAACCTGTGAACATCATATGAATGCATGCACTAACCTGTCTGTGGGGTTTTTCCACAATGTCGTTCACCTTCGTGTCTTTTCGGGTACGTCCGTGTCTTTTCGGTAAAGTCCGTGTCTTTTCGGTAAAGTCCGTGTCTTTCCGGTAACCTCCGTCATCCGGGTATATATGAGGGTCCTGAGGGGGGCCGACTGTATGTGACGCGTTGTATGTGTTTTTCTCGGCGACGTCCGTGTCTATCATCCGGGCACATCACGTCTGCGCCTGCATTGGGGTATGTATGAGGGTCTTCATGCGCGCGCGCACTGCGGATTCACCCACGCACTTCCGGATAACCCGCGCGCGCTGCGGCATCAGATCACCCCCGCGCGCGCGCGCTGCGGCCGGAGTAACCCGCGCGCGCGCGCTGCGGCCGGGCGGGCTGGGCCGGGGCCGGGAAAAATCCAACAGACAGGTCAGTACATGCATTCCTATCATGTTCCCAGGTCACACCCCATTCAAACACAGACCCTCACGCGTACCCGGATGCAGGCGCAGACGTCAGCGAAATTCTGGCGGGAAAACCCCCACAGACAGGTCAGTACATGTCCTATCATGTTCTAAGGTCACGCCCCATTCACCCAAACCGGAAGTGACGTCATACCCCTAATTTTACATGCAACCATCCATGACTGGATGCCCCTTCACGAATGCTTCACTTTCATACCTCATTCGTGGCCCACCTAGACCGCAAAAACGTCTATTTCCACACCCGTTTCACACAATTCCCTGTCTGCGCATGCGCAGAATGTGGACAACGGCCGAGACACTACTCCAGGCGGTTGCTCCCTCACATAGGCTTCACATGGATACCTCACTCGACTCCATCGGTAGATTAGTGGCTCGCCTAGACCGCAACACGTCTATTTCCATACACTTTCTCTACTGCGCATGCACAGAATGACGTCAGTTCCACGTCACCCCCAGCCCGTTGGATACATCCTCGCGTATGCTTTACATCGGTACCTCACTCGATCCCATCGGCCAATAGTGGCCCACCTAAACCCCAACAAGTCTATTTCTATACTACGGCCAGACTGCGCATGCGCAGCCTATTGACAACGAACGACACACTAGCCCAGGCGGATGCTCCCTCACGACAGCTTCAAATTAAGACCTCATACGACACCATAGGATCATTAGGGGCTCACCTAAACCCTAAAACGTCTATTTCCACACCCTTTTCCCAGAATTCCCTGTCTGCGCATGCGCAGAATGTTGACAACGGCAGAGACACTAGTCCAATCGGATGCCCCCTCACGTTTGCCTCACATTGATACCTCACTCAACTCCATCGGCTCATTAGTGGTTCACCTAGATCCCAAAACGTCTATTTTCATGCTCTTTGTCTATTGCGCATGCGCAAAATGACGATATTCCGACCCCACATCCACCCAGTGGGACGCCCCCTCACATAGGCTTCACATTGATACCTCACTCGACCCCATCGGTCCATTAGTGACCCACCTAGACCCCAAAACGGCTGTTTCGATACCCTTTGTCTACCGCGCATGCGCAGAATGACGATATTTCAACCCCACACCCAACCCGTCGGATGCGCCTTCACGAATGGTTCACATTGATACCTCATACGTCCCCATCGGACCGTGCAGCGTTTTTGAAGTCTGGGGACTACTTTTTCTCCGCGGAGGCAGACCGCATCACCGCCAGCCCGCATTACCGCGGAGGAATACACACGTCCGATTCACCCAGACCGGAAGTGACGTTATACAAGACGTCACACTTGCGCATCAGTACATATCCTATCACGTTCACAGATCACGCTCCATTCGCCCAGACCGGAAGTGACGTCATACCCACAAGAGCGCCCCCTGGCAGAAGAAGGGGAACCAAGAGTTACCTCCCTGGAAAATGAGGCAGTATATACTCTTACTATACTACTCACAACCGTGTGTTCTTTGGTTTTCCCCTATGCGTTTCAGCCACATCGTAAAAGCCATATGTGAGAAAATGCGAAGAAAGTGTTGACGTAAACCTTTGTGGGTGCTAATATCAAAGTTTGTTCTTGATCATGAGTTAATAAACTGATATAGAGTTCGCGAGAAGCACTCCTTTCGCGGCTAAATTAGTCAAAAGTTAATAGTTAAATAAGACCACTGGTATATAGGGGAGACATCTCTGAACAGTCATCCCTAAGAATATAGTCAATCAAACAGTTTTAGATTGCTATGTCCTTGACCTTCGAACTACTGACCTAACACTAAACATGATTCTTCTTCTATCCAAGGTCAAAGTGTACCCGATGTTTGCTACGGATCCATGAACTGGAACTGGGGAAATTGCATATCAAAGAAAGTTAACGGACGATACACGGACAGAACGCATAATCACATTATGCGACCTCGTCTATCGACGGGCATATACAAATTAGTTCGATTACTGGCACGGAACAATGGGTGGGCAATGACGTTATATAGTATGTCGAATCTCATGTCTATATAACGAAATAATCCAAGAAGGGCAAAATTCAGCACCCGATGCTCAGGAAACTAATTCGATTCCAGGAATCAAGCAAATATTAAGACTGACAAGAAATCATTTTATACCCGGGAACGGATTTCTTTCGATCGAAATTAACGTGGATTGTCGGAGATATATTGGAAATCTATGAATGGTGTCGGGAGAATTATCATATGTCCTTAGGTGCATACTTTCTTCAATAGTAAGAACAGCTACCGAGTTGCTCGTGGGTAAAATGCAATCATAAAATCCAATCCAATAAATTTGCGAGATTTGCGCAATTCTGTCAGACAAATTACAACTGGCTGAAATATTATCAAGAAGATATTGCATGAGACGTTTCTTCAATATAACGTCCTTGTTGAATCAATACCACTCAAGGTGGGTTTTTGTACCAACCCGAAGCCCCCATGTTCGTGTGTCATAAAGTATCTGAACTATATAGGTCATGCCATATTGAAGCCTGTCTCATTAAGTTATGGCCTCTGGGTAAAACTTCTTGATACGTGTGGTAAATTGACTATTTTCGGCATAGAAATTGGATAGAAAACGGTGACCCACTAGTATCCATCTGGTGAGCAGGAGAACATCCATATCAAAATCACTCAACATGAAAGTCATTGTTGATTTTGAAGAAAAGCGAGTGTTCTGAAGTATGCGGAGTATGCTCCCCAGTGTCTTTAAATTTCTTCCAATTCATGCATAAAATCCCTTTGAGCAGTTAGCTAGAAATATCTGGAAAATGTGATAAACGATAATCCCCTCCCCTCGGGCTTGGAAGGGCTAAACAAAAATTTAAATGTATATGCCGAAATATTAACTAGACCATAGGAATCAAATTTAACCTATTAATAAAAAGAAACAAATAAAGACATAATTACAACAAACAAGCCAAAATGGGAAGACAGCGGTGAAAAGCCAATCTTACGGGGAACTCATCGAAAAATCAATGAATATTTTTATCGAGATCACCTCTTATCGATTTTAACTGTCTATCCTGAAAAAAAATAACATCATTTGCAAGTGATCTTTTGCATCCCACACACTTCGTCATCGAAAAATTGTCTTAGCTATGTCGAGTGCACGTGCGAAGCCTCCTCAACGGTTCAAATTTGGTTTTAATGATATATCAGACGTCGGATGTCTTTTTTGTGCGATTGGTGTTGGGGCATGTATGTATTGATTTCGACTGCTAACACCCATTCATATCAGTTATAATATATTTATTTTCTTTGAGGGAATAATACCGTCCATATAGAAATGGTTCTGTCTAAAGTTTAGTTGCCAGGCATGTGCAAAAATCTAAGACACAGGCGTGATGTGGAACCGCGCGCACTGCTGTTCACGGCTCACCAGTCGATCCAATTTTATTCAACCTGTAACCATCTCGGTCATCCATACGCGATAAGACTGACCCTGGGATCGTGTGTATCCATGTTCAGCCTACTTTCGGCAACTGCAGGAGGGAATTTCCATAAATCTATACCACGTGACTTCGTCAGCCAATCAGCTAAACTCTACCGACGTAACCCCAATCATTCTCGTCTCGCGAGACTCCCTACTGCGAGAAAGAGTCTCACGTGTAAATGGGAGCCATCCCCCCAAAATTTGGGGGGTGAGTAGGCGGCGTATGATTTTCACCGTCTGTATCCGGCTTGTCATTGACCTGCTGACTCCGCCGAGTTAGAAGCGATTTGCTAAACATAACGTGGGCTATATAATTGGAAAATGACTCTTTCCGTTTCGGAGGATATCAATCGCGAACAAATTATTGTCGGTATGTATACTTGGCCGTGAAAACGAGTTATCTAATACAGGAAGTAGTTCACACAGTTCCGATCCATTCTCAAAGAGAGCCGTGTCTACCGCAAGACGGTACATCTTCGGAAAATTTATGACCTATCCCAGGTTCTTAGCGTGACATGTACTTGATCAGGGCAAGGCAGTTGCAGCATTTCTGCTCTTCATTCACTACATAGTACTGTTCACACGCCCTATGATATGTACTTTTGTTGCTATCATTATGCAAGTTTTGTTGTTAAAAAAATAAAACTGAACGTTGAACTTTATTTATGGCCTACTCGTTTGAAGCAGCAGACATAAATTTAGTTGACCTAGATTCTGCATTGAAGATCAACCATTGAAACGCGAAAAACAACGAATTACGTCAATTATACCGTATTTTCGCCTGCATGTTGTCTGATCGTACTATTCTTGTTTATCTGATGATGCTAAACAATAATGATCTTGTGATCTTTGGGTTAGGTCATAAATTTTCTGAAGATATGTACCATTTTGCGTGTCTACCCGGGTGAGAATAGTCCCGGTCGAGCGAGTGATGTTATGCTGCCTCGCTTTGAGATTGGAGATTCAAAAATGTCACCAGTTTACATGAGAGTCGCTTTGGTCTCCCGCGGGTAGACACGGCTCTCTTTGACAATGAACCCCAATGTAACTCGCCATTTTCGAGTCATGTCATGAACTACTTGTTCAGAATTTCAGATCCACCACACCTCTTGGATGATACGAAAGTTATACATACCTATATATTTTGTAAGCCTAGGCAATATCTGTTTCAAAAGTGGTATGAAAACCTGTAATTTATCAGATTTCTCGGGTCTGTTCTCCGCCGGATGAAGGCCGAACAGAATCCGGTAAAGTACTGGATATCGCTCCGCGATAATGGAGACACACGATTCGCAAGCCATCTTATGGATGGCGAAGTGTACGCAAATGGATTTTACTGTGGCTCGAGATAGCAGGACCGAGTATAAATAGCTATTTCCACAAAAAAACCCTATAGGTTTCCTGAAATATATTGACTTCTGCAGTCTTTCTATATTATATCATCTTCCCTATGGTGTACATCATCATAAGTTATGATTTTGTCAAATTACGTCAAAATTTGATTTAAAATTTGTAGTTCAGCGAATCCCTTCTTCGAGTTAAATGAATGGGAGGACGGCTTGACCGACGGAATACGTTCAACGCAGATGATTTGTTCACTCACTTGCATTATCAATGGAAAATTTGTTGACTTCTCACCAGAAATATAATGATTTACTTGAAAGTCTATGTGGTTACATTTGTTCATAACTGATGAGAAATTACGTCAAAACACTTCTGAAATTGAGCGAAATTCAGCTGTTTTGGAGGAGACAAGGCCGGCTGCACACCAATCGTTGTCTCTGATTGGCCGAAAGCTACTATACTGAGCATTGATCGCCGGCAGACACATTGTCGGCTTGGCGAACGCAAGTTAACACCCCTTACATTCTGACCGGAAATTCTCGGTATGCGATGTCCATTAAGAGGTTTCGCGTACTTAAAATATCTAATTCATAAGAAGATATTATCAACGAACGCGAGCACAAGCAAAATATGTATGTAAGCGCAATCTAGTTTTCTGCAAGGCAGAAGTGGTAATTATAAGCAGTAACTAGTTCGAAATGTATTCTCTTTCCAAAACCAATTTGCTCGTCGTTTTCTTGCGTATTTTATCTGAGGCTTTGATTCTGACTGTTCACACACTGTGGAGATATAAATTACACGGAGTCCACACGGTCCTTATCGTCAAAGATATTGTCCATTACGGTCGTAGTTTGCTATCAGAGTGTGATATTTACCACCAAAGCGGTATTGGGGGAGGGGGCAGATTTTTCGAATTTTTATTCATGCGTTTTCTCCGCACAAGCTGCATGATAAATTACTATATGTTAGTCTTATGTGACACAAAAGTGTTCTCCCACTTTTCCGCGGACAACAAGTATGGGTGACCGGGTGCTGTACTGGCTGGGCTGATCAGTGTCCAGAATAATAGGAACTGTGGACACTCTCGTGTTCTGGCACATGTAGGCACCGTGCTGATATGGCTGAAAAAATGTTGAAAACGACGTTAAACATACTCACTCACTCCTCGCACAACAGCAGAAATTTTAAACAAAAATTACGAAAATATTACTTTTCTGGAAGCCAAAATCCCAACATTGATACTCGGCTCAGGGGTTATGAAAATGAATGAGCCCAATATGATAAACAACTAAATCACAGAGTGTTACTCATTTTTTGCCATTCCGGAGATAGGGTAGACAGTTTGGTAGGAGGGGTCATATGCCCATCCCAATTGCTGTTAGGGTTAATGTAGCTCAACTAGCGGCGTTAGTCCGTTACTGAGAGTGAGATTCTGGGAGGGAATATCTGGTAGATAGGTATTCCGAGCGTAAAGACCATGTACCTTCCAGATTTTCCCTCTCAGTATTTGATCTTCTGAGTAACATATTTTGAGAACCCATTTAAAAAATATATTTGATGTGTTTGTTGTTTGATTTTTGTGAAATAAAATCACAAAAAAATCGAGAAGGGCGGGTGTGGCCATTCTCGATACTGGTAGCCAATCAGAAAAGCTATTGTTTGGAATGCGCTTAAAGTATTCAAAAAGCTATTGCGTAATTATGACCGGGATGTCAATGAGCATACGCTCGGTCTTTCTATGCGCTATATTCATCGGACAGAGATGCGATGAAACTCCAAATTGGAGGAGGAGCCGTCGAATATATGTAATTCAAGTTATCCCCCAGTTGGTGATCCGTGATCTTTGGAATCCTTAACGGAACAGATGCGTTATGATATGGGTTTACTGGCGAAGCTTCCGAGTCCGATGGTCACTCATATCTTTGAACTCACAGCGCTAATTCGAGCGCAATCGGACACTGCCCATCTTCAACAAACGTATAGTTTGGGGTGAAATCATCAACTGTCGAACGTTCTTTCAGACTAGATTGCCTATAGTTCAACATTATCATTCTGTTAACGGATCTTATAGTGAGGTGGCTTAGGGCCATAGTTTGGGAAGATCGTGACACGCTGGTCCAAAGCACCAAACTCGGCACACCCATCATTTGCGGCATATAGAACAATATCAGAAGGGGTGCCCTTTGCTCTGAGCTCTGTGATGCCCTCTGGCCCCAAAAGGGCATCTGAGGAGCAATATTGTTATTCAAAGCATAGTTAGCTTCCAAGCAGCTTCGTTAATTCCATTATCCTTCAGGCAATTATTAATTATTATTATTACCAGTTACCGGGACGTTCTCTGTAGGATATCCCTAATTTCGGCGTGTCATAAAACCTCATACCAGACCGATAAAACAACATCGGCGGGCGGCGGGCCGATAATGAGCTGCAGCCGAATATCGGCCCGCTACCTGACCTTTGACACAGTGACGTAAGATCGGTGACTCGCGCTTACCATGGTGATGTAATGCTTTAGCAGACGACAACAAGAAGAGATTACTCTCTGATCTGTACGCGCGGAGTTGAATTCTGGTTGAATTAAATGTTTATTTCATCATACAGGATGATATCCTCGTTGTTGTTTTTATTGAAGCTTGTTTTGAAACTGGTAATAATAGTAATAACATGATTTTTTTCGGGACATTATACTTTTTTATTTGCCCTCCATCAATAATTAGCAGCCCGCCATAGTCATTAGCGGCCCTCGGGCCCTTCGGACCCTTGGGCCGCTAATGACTATGTTGGGCTGCTAATTACTGATGTCGGGCCAATAAAAAAGTATAACGCCCTCAAAAATCATGTTATTGTTATATTAGTGTGGCAAGCTAAAACTTGTCACACTGTATCACTGGTTGAAGCGCTACCAGAAAATGTCACAAAATCCAAGATGGCGGCCATAAGGACATCACAGTGACTTTATATTCTAAAAATAAGTCATTTTGTGGACGATTTTTCGAACCGATTTTTCCATTTTTTTATTTGTACAATTTTCTACGCTGAAACTGCCTGGTAAATTAGTAAATAATTATCTTATTTGAGATAAAATAATCTCAGTCATCTTCAGGGATAAATTATAATTTAATTATATTCCTACATTGAGATAAAATACTTTGAGCACTTTTACGAAGAAAAACACATTAAGTTTGAAGGAATACGACGAAAACAGAACTTTCCGGTACACCCTATTGTCATCCATTTTGAATTTACTCACGATGCTGTGCTCCGAGTATTACGCAACAGGCTCAAAATAACCTCAATATCATGCACTATAACTGCTCTAAGTAACAGCTCTCAACGTTTCTTCATTTCGGAGCATCAGGGAAAAGTTCTTAGAGGGGGTGGCTGAAACCACTGTGCCAATTAGATTTACATAATCGCCTGTGTAAAAGGAAACAATTGCCCCTTATCCATGTAAACCTTGACAATTCAGCTTTTGATCTCGTAAAATGGAATTAATAATATGAAAATGTCCAAGACTGGACAGGTTAGTTTTTCTATGTATTCTTGCATTTACCAGGTTTAACCCATGTTGAGGCGTTTACTTCATCAGCTATCCTCGATGCTCATCCACTAACATTCGCGGAGTTATTTGTTTGAGCTGATCTGTCATCACAGCTCCCGAGCTAGCGTATCTGATTCTGCTATGGGCCGTGTGGATACTTCATTATCTCGACATGAACAGCTGCAATAAAAGAGCGGCTGAGATACAAAGGCTACGTCCGCGAATCCGATTATCGGGTCGGCAGGTGAGGTTCCGAGGAAAGCTTTCCTGTGGAGTAATATGGTTGCTTTTTCGTCGCCAGTCGACAATTTTTCCCACCTCTAGCATATCGCTCCAATTTCAATCTTTCTACTTTTAAGTTTGAGAGAAGAATAGCTGAATTAACAAGTGTTACACGGGCCTGGGACTCGTGTTTAGTTCTACACGTCTCTGATCGTTTATTTGTGGACGGCGTATATAGCCACAGTCTTGGACGGAATGGTCGTGAAATTACGTCAGGATAGCTAACAGAGCTATATGGTCAGAGAAACGACTCTAAAATCAAGAAGAAATCAAAGGGCATTTAACCCTATCTGGCCTGGGCTTTTTGGGACCTGTCCTGGCCTGGGAGGGGGGGGGGAGAGGGGGAGATAATAATTATTTTTCTTACTCCTTAAGCGAGGGGGCTGAAACTTATCACATTATACCCTTGGATCAAGCTCTACCAGAAAATGTAAAAAAAATCCAAGACGGCCGCTTTGATGACATCATTTTTTATTTATGCAATTTCTTCGCAAAAACTGCATGATAAATTAGTAAATATTAGCGTGATATGAAATAAAATAGTTTTTGCCCATTTTTCATCGCAGAAAAGCAGAAATGTTGAAGAAATATGACAAAACATCACTTTTCTGATACCCCACGTGGCCGCCATTTTGAATTTACCCATGATCCTCTGCTCGGGGGTTATGCAAATAGGCTCAAAATGACCCCAATATGATAAACTATAAAGTCAAGGAGTTTCAGCTCTCCATTTTTTTCGTTCCGGAGATAGCGCAGAAAGTTTGGTGGGGGGGGGGGGGAGGGGGCATTTCGTCCCCCCCAGGTCAGGTAGGGTTAACATCCAATTGGGACTGAGAACATGCAACTCACAAGTAACATGTTATAGCACTGGTCTATATATTGCCACTGAATGGGCACAGCTTTGATCGAATGTTCATGGGACTTTGTCGAGGTAGCTATGGGAATACCAAGGATGAAAATAGGGGCCCGCATGACTGAGAGTGCTTAGGACGATTCCAGGTTCAGAGGCAGATTTCGGGAGGGGTCTGAAACTACGTCTAATTCCCACTGGGTGACACGACCGTTACATTTACATGTGCATGGTTCAGCACCCGTGCATTACTCCATTTATACGCCGGTTCTGCAGATACACTATTAGATTAGAAAAATGATATTAAATAGGGAGGATCCTGTGTTCAATTGTTATTGGTAGATTCAGCTCCACCCCCACCCCCACCCACCCCACCCCACCTCTTCCCAATGAACTTTTCTCTGGTGGTCGAAAATGTTGAGAGCTAGCACTTTGTGTCTATATAGCAAATCATATTAGGTTCTTGGAGAAGAGCATCATGAGTAAATTGTAGCTGAAAAGTTCAGTTTTTGTCGTATTTTTTTTCAAAATTAGTGTATTTTTCTGAGTAAAAGTCCCGTGAAATAAAATAGTTTTTGTCCACTTTTCCGGGCAGAAAAAAAGCAGAAATTTGAAATTTGAACAAATTTTAACTTGGGAAATTCTTTAAAATTTATTGTAAACCATTCGGCTAAAAATGAATCGCCATTACCACTATTTGTATGGTAGTGGTACGGCCTACTTGTGAGGCTTCATTTCACTTTATTGTTGTGTTACATGCTTGCACGCCTAATATTTGACATTAACACAAATCAAGGAACTATATGCACAGCAGAGCAAAGAAGAGCAATTTCCAAACAATCTGGTCTGGGCGATTTGGGGTGTGTCGCAGCCTGGGGGGAAGTGCCCTCCTATATATTTTCGCTATCGCTAAGTCTAGAAAACTGAACTTACCACACTATGTCATAGCGGCGTCATTGTCAACAAAAATTTTAGACGATTTTTCGGTCATAATTCTTCGATTTTTGCTTTTTCTTCGCAAAAACTGCATGGTAAATTGGTAAATTGTAATCAGATATGAAATGAAATAGGTTTTACCCACTCTTCCATGCAGAAAAGCAAAAATTTTGAGAAAATCTGACGAAAACATCACTTTTCTGGGACCCCAAATGGCCGCCCGTTTGAATGTACCCAAGAACTTCTGCTCGGGGGGTCATGCAAATGAGCTCAAAATGACCCCAATATGATAATCTACAAAGTCGTGAAGTTTCAGCTCTCAATTTTTCGTCGTTCCGGAGATTGGAGCAAAAAACAGGGGGGGGGGGGAGCGCAAAGTAACGGATCACCAACACCTAACTAATTAGGTCAGCGTTTAAGACTTAACGAGTGTTGTTTACCTGCCAAATATGAAGACCCTATCTGTCTTAATTTAGGAGATATACATCAGAATGCTATTCATATTCCAAATAATGACTGGTCCACTCAATCGTCGAGTCGACTGAATTGTGAACTGTGAACTGCTCTCTAACTTTGGAGTTTCCATTATTTCGGCAAAATCCCAAGAGTCCCGGATCACTGATTATCCAGTGTGTATATTAGGACTAAGAAAAAGTTTGGTAGCCTTTTAAAATAAAAATGTCTTAAGCGGAATGGGAATGCCTTCCATTGTTAGTATAATAGGCGTGTGTAACACGTTGGGCTAGAGTCGTACGCAGAAAAGGCGCGAAGTTCGTCGGGTGGCATTGCATTTAACTATCAAACCAAGGGTTTCAGATAAGCACGCAGCACTATTATCTGGACTATTTGCGTAAAAATACTTCTTTGTTCTATGACCAAGCCTATGTGAATTGAATGGCTCTCGCGTGTTTTCTTATGTAGACATTTGCGTGCCATGACATGTGAAACCCAGCTGTTGAAGTCAGAAGAGAGCATACAGTTGGGTTGTGTGGGTCACATATATTTGTTCGATCCTCTACCTTTTCATTTGAGGATTATTGGTGGTTATTATGGAGCAATTGGGTCCATGTGGAATTCTATGGCAACACTACAGAGTTCAATGAGGTAGGTGCAACAACACGGTATTTGACAACTCAGATTAATTTTCCAAACCCTTGTCAGTCTTTTGGCGATTTCTTCTCAATAGTTAGTAGCAAAACCATGAAATTTCAACTGCGTGTCAATCTAGGCATGATGAAGATATTAGAAGAAAAAAAATGGAATCACGACACAAGTGATCTGATTATTAAGGGTTTGCTAGCCTGACTCCAACCAGGAAAAAAAATGGCCGACTTCTGAGACAGTATGTCGGTAAAAGTGGAATTATATGACAACATCACAATGTTGAACAGTGTAAATTTCACAGAATACTAACCGTATTACCAGCAAAATAAAGACATACAAACACAGAGGAAACATAAAAATAATTATGAAAGCCAAGCAGTGGAACATGTCGGATTTGCCGTACACAGCAACTTACTTATAGTCATCAATTTGCACCTATCAAATACATCAAAATCTGAAGCCTGGATTGCACAAATCACGATTGTCCAAATATTACACCTAAACAGTGGTAGGCGTTATGTGGATGGCTTTGAACAGGTTAGGTGGAATACCTCTATCGGCGTTCAGTACCTCAAATAGCGTATAATACCTCAATAGGGGTATACAGCGATACCTCAATTGGGGTTGAGGGTACTAAATAAAAAGTAATCGTCCCACACATGATTCACAACTTCCAATCTTCCAAACGGTGAGGGTCTCGTCAGATATGTTATGCATTCGTCCTTCGCCCCAACTCCTTTTCAAGCCGAACGACTAACGCAATTCCGCCGACTAATCGTTTAAACAAACCACGTACACAATCGCCATTGTTGTTATGGAGGCAAAACATTAATATTTCAACATTTTCTCACCTCAGAAATTTCTCGGCATGGGCAGCGCCATTTTCTCTCTTCTTCCTGTGACGAACTGCAAGATACAGCGCCGTCTCGTGGCAGCATGTCGCTTAACTTAACCCTTCATCTCCTCTCATACTGCTCATGTTAGCGCATAGTCTTTGAAGCTCCATCTTTCGTGAGCAGAATGGTAATGAATCCTGTAAACTCTGTTTAATCATGACAAATTATAAGAAAAAAAACAAATTTATGCTACAATGTATATATGAATGCAGTTTATCACTATATGATAGTTAATACCCTAAACTTGTGACACTAAATAGTTAATTAACATGATGTGAGTAGTAGGGTTTAACGTCGTTTTCAACCTTGTTTCAGTCAGGACGGTGCCTACATGTGCCAGAACGGGAGAGTGCTCACAGTTCCTATTACCCTGGAGACTGATCAGCCCAGCCAGTACAGCACCCGGGCACCCATCCAACTATTGACCGACATTGACGTTGATTAGCTTCTGTGATCTGACGAGAACTGGTGTGTCCAACGCTATAAGCCGGGTATGTTATGTATAAAAAACATTAATTTATCACTGTGTGATAGTTATTACTACGTATACCATTGTTTATTATGTCAAATGACAGAAATGTAGAAAAATGATAAGAAAGAAATGCTCGAAATTGTTTATGTCAATATTTCAGATTTGTTACCCATTTGTATACTGTCATAGATCAATAATATGTCCAAGGGGGAAATGTCCGAAGGGGGGAAATGTCAACAGGGGGAAATGTCTGCACGGGGAAATATCCACACACCCCTGTATACTCATAACATTTATGTTCATTATCTTCATTCCTACATGTAGCATCAAACTTTATATTTACAGATAATCTCAACAATGGCACGAATGAGAAGGAAATTTAATCTACCACGTGGGAAGAACTCTAGAAACTGGAAACGGAGAAACAGCCAATGTGGACAATCAAGTATGTTGAAAGCATTATCCACAGATGAAAATTCAACCAAAACAGTGAAACATAAATCTTGCAGTAGAATGCACTTCTTCAAAATGCAGCATTTACATACATTTAAATTTCACTTTGCAAAATCCGACCCTCCAGAATTAAATCTTGGAGGCTTTAGGGTCATCAATCTGGACATTCTGGCCAATGAAGTCGGCCAAATAACATTACATGCGGCTACGTGCATCCAAGCCATGGATTTAGCCAAAACTGGTAAAGCTCCAATAAAGCTTCTAGATGAGCGAAAGAGACATGGTCTGGCATCATTCCTGCATGCCAGATGTCTGGGCTGCTCGAAGCGCTTTACCTTTGCCACCACTCCACGCACGCAATCAACTGAAGGTAAGGAACATTTTGAAATTAATGTTCGCGCTGTGTGGGGCCAAACGGTGACTGGAGGTGGGTCAGCACATCTGAATGAATCTTTGGGAACAATGGGAGTTCCTGGTATATCTGAAAGCAGCTTCTGCCAGCTGGAAGACGACATTCGTGTGTGGTGGGCAGATACCCTACAGAAACAGCTGAAACTGAATGGAGAAGAGGAAAGAGGACTAGCAGTGGAAAAAGGTAACTATCATGAGGGTGTACCTTACATCACGGTAGTTGTTGATGGCGATTGGTCAAAAAGGACTCACCGTCATACCTACAATGCCCTTGGTGGAGTAGCTGTCGTGATCGGTGCAGCAACCAAAAAAATGCTGCACATCGGAGTCCGATGCAAGTATTGCAGTATCTGTACTCTGGCGGAGACCAAAGGAACAGAACCAAAGGAACATGAATGTTTCCAGAACTGGAATAAATCTTCGCAAAGTATGGAATCAGACATCATCCTGGAAGGTTTTCGGGTATGTGAAGAACAACACGGTGTGCGTTACCTGAAACTGGTAGGAGATGGGGATTCCTCTGTTTATGCCAATCTTGTGAGTGATGGGCCACACTGGTGCCGTGATTTGGAGAAAGTTGAATGTGCAAATCATTCCTGTAAATGTTTGCGCAGCAACCTAGAAAAGTTGGTACTGGACAACCCAAAATATAAAGGACAGCATGGCTTGACGAAGAAGAGGAGAGCTCATATTGTGTGTTTTTGTCGCTATGCCATTACACGCAGAAGTCGTGGAGAGAACAAAGCAGCATCTGCCAGAAAATTGGCTACTGACATCCATGGTAGCCTTTGGCATGTCTTTGGTAACCATGAGTATTGTGATGCGGAGATCTGTAAAGGAAAGTCACAAAATGGTGAGAAATGCTCCATTCCATCTGACACAGCTGCTGCAGAGTGTGATGTGCAGGAGAGCTCATTACAGGAGGCGGAGGAAGAATTTTGTAGAGGATGAGGAACCTGAAGATATTGTTGGCGAACAGATCAAGTTCTGGACAGAAGGTACCACAGAAGCAGAACAGGAGAAATCAAGAGGATCACCAACCGACAAATCAGTGACTTTACCTTCACACATCATTCCAGATGTATCCAGACTATTAGATAGGCTGGCGAGTAAGTCATTTTCTTTCATAACGAATTCAACCACAAACATCTGTGAATCCTGGATGGCCATTCGATCAAAATTTGATGGAGGTAAACAGATATTTCGTTGCCAGAAGGGAGCGTGGTCTGCTAGGTGTTACCGAGCTGCATTGCGCTCATCTCTGGGCCCAGCCTGGTCCCCAGAAGTATGGCGCGAAGTGTCTGCAAAACCCGCGGATAAACCTTTCCAGACATGCTACCAGGTGAAGACAAGGAAGCACCAACAGAGTCTTGTCAGTAAAGCGAAGGAGGATGTCCGGCGGAGAGCTCGCAAAAGGAAGAGACAGCGACAATTGCAGGGAATAACAAAAGTGGCTAAAATGGCATATGGTACTGAGAGTCTGCAAGTCGAGGAAGATGTTCCACAGAAAGACCTGGAAGAATCCTGTACACTATTCTTCTCCAAACATGTTTGTGTAACACCCGAGGCTGCTGCTGTCATCGAAAAATCTTCTCGTGGACAGAGTTATAGTGGAGTATGGCACAGTGAACGAAAACATCGTCTTACCTCCAACTTCAAGCAAATTGTAAAACGACGAGACAACACATCTTCCATCCCATTAATCAACCGTCTTCTTTACACATCGTTCAAGGGAAATTCCTTCACACAATATGGATTGATCCAAGAAGATGCTGCCATAGACGCATATAAGGAATATCAACTGACAAAGGGAAATCCGGTTACTGTAAAAGCATGTGGCTTGGTCATTCATCCTAAAGAGCAATACCTCGCGTGCAGTCCAGATGGCTTAGTGACAGAAGAGAACAGTGGATGTGTAGGTCTGGTGGAGGTAAAAAATCTACTTCAACGGAAAAATGTTTCCACTGCAGACGCCGTTGACCGGGTTAAGTCTTTCTGCCTGAGGAAGGAAGGATGTCACATCAGTACTACATGCAGTGCCAAGGACAAGTGGTTGTATGTCAAAGACTAGGCTACAGGCTCCTAAATAAAAAGAAGTGCCGATCCGTGAACCCCTATACGTAATCTCTGCCAAAGATCAGAATTTTCTCGATTTTTTTCCGCCTTCGTTGCAACGATTAATGGAAAGCCTTTTGTATCACTGGCAAGTATGGTATTTGTTCTATTCAGCAGCAAATTTTATTTCGATTCACTGCTCGATAACATGCCTCGCCGGGGGACTATTGGCGGGGCCTGAGCACTGCTTTCAGCAGGCAGAGAAAACAGCGAAATGGGGACCTCTTGTGTAGAGGCGCGCACAGCTTAAAATTTTGACGGATAATGTTTGACAAGAAGTTGGTCACCTTGTAGCGCTTGAAATAAAATACTTCCTGCCGAAAGATGAAAGTCTAAATCCAATTAGGGAATCCGCGAGGTACAATTGTCTTAATACTGCCGAACGTGTAAATTATTTAGGAGTCTGTAGCCTATTAGATCAGCATGTTTTGGAAGTATTTGATCAAGCTGTGTTGGAAAATGGACTCTCGGTAAGGTATACACCTCTAAATTGGGCATCGTTGCTTAAATTATTCGTTGTTTGGTAGAAATTGGGAGATTCCATTCAATGTGGGGGGTTGAAATTGGGTGGGGTCGTTTTATTAAGGGGAAGGGGGTATATTTGTTGTGCGTTTTCACTGATCAAAATCAGCAGTTCGAACCTTTTTGCAGCTATTTACCGTCTCAAATATTTACGACCAAGATATATTTTCAAGTGATACTGAATGGATTGAATTTCTTCAGTATTCTGTGGATTTACATCATCTGCTGCCTCGTCGAAATGCTAAAATGATCGAAAATGTTGGTTTCTGATGAGAAGGTGTGATCATTGTAAGGTCTCTATGTGACTCAAGATGAACTGATTGATATCAGCACCGATTCAGTCAGTTGCATGGTATAATAAACTTATCAGATACCCGGCTGAGGATACTTAAATCGTCAGATACAGACATTACAACCTAGTTTTAGCTGGATTATCCTCCCATTTTTGGATTGTTTACCTGAATCAGTGGCTATTAATTCATTCTTAGTGGAACTCCAAAACCTGAATTAATTATACAAGTTTATAATAAATACCTGGACTACCTATGCCTGCGATAATACAATACCTGATTCAGAGAGATTCGTTTGATCTTGGCTAATATCGAACATACACCGGAAGGGTCATCCTGAATTTAGACACCTAACATGGGGTGTGGGGACAGATTTTGTCATGTCATTTGCATTGTCCTTCGTTCGAATTGGCAGTTTGTGTCATATATTTGTAGAGGAAACATTCGCAGTTAATATATATCTAAATTTGACAGTTACACGCCTCTCAGTTTTCAAAAAGATCAACTTTAATCCACAAAATTGCCCAAAATTCGCGTTTTCAAGGGTATGATATCGCAAAAATGACAATAATTTAATGGAATGACCAACACGCTCGTAACATATTCCGAATATGTAGGAATATATGGATCATCCATTCAAGAACTAATCATAGCGTTTGTTATGGTATCTCTAAAACCCCGAGCCTGATCGCCAAGACCAGATATGTGCTTTAGCTAGCCGAAAACTGTTGTATTTTGATGGGGGTACATGTAGCAAAAACCACATCGCGCGAAAAGTATTTGATGAAAACGCGTGAAATTTTTCAAGCTTCCAAGCAATTGAATGATGCAAGCCCATGTGTGATATCAGAATGATCGGATGAAATAAGCCCACCTAATAGGCTACAGGCTCCTAAATAAAAAGAAGTGCGATCCGTTAACCCCTATACGTAATCTCTGCCAAAGATCAGAATTTTCTCGATTTTTTTCCGCCTTCGTTGCAACGATTAATGGAAAGCCTTTTGTATCACTGGCAAGTATGGTATTTGTTCTATTCAGCAGCAAATTTTATTTCGATTCACTGCTCGATAACATGCCTCGCCGGGGGACTATTGGCGGGGCCTGAGCACTGCTTTCAGCAGGCAGAGAAAACAGCGAAATGGGGACCTCTTGTGTAGAGGCGCACACAGCTTAAAATTTTGACGGATAATGTTTGACAAGAAGTTGATCACCTTGTAGCGCTTGAAATAAACTACTTCCTGCCGAAATATGAAAGTCTAAATCCAATTAGGGAATCAGCGAGGTACAATTGTCTTAATACTGCCGAACGTGTAAATTATTTAGGAGTCTGTAGCCGAAGGGGTTAATGTGGTTTTCAGCAGAAGTAGTTCGTGGCCGCCATTGCTGTAAATATGTCGTTCTTCAAATGGACTATCTGAACTTTCACTGCTGATATTCAACATTGAGATGAATTTTCCAAGGGATTGTTCACAAATACCAGAAGCTTATTCCTCAGTTCTACTTCCTGTTGATGTTTTGGATAATTCTGTGTTATTGGGGGTGAGTTATTGTGTACTTCGCGTAGTCTATGTTGATGTTTTCTTAAATCCCCGCCAAACTAATGTTTCGTTTTATTTATCTCATAATCTTTTCTTCATTTTGTGAAATTCTTACTTTTGGGAGTAGTACTGTTTTGGTATTATTTCATTTTTACCAACAGTACGTCTTTCGAGTCGGCCATTTTTTTGTGCCATCTCTACACTAGCGGACCCTTAAATAGGCAATACAGTTGGTGGCCAATATCATATACGAAAATGTTCCCCAAACCTTGCTGAATGACACCTCTTTGAACAAACAATGTAAATTGGAGAATATAATTACAAAAACAATGGTTCTTGGGACTGCCAGCAGAAGTACATAAAGATTAAACACACCATATTGAAAAGTAGTTAAGAAAATTCTGCATAGTATGCTCTGCAACAAAGTCTATGTTAGATATGAAAAATGATTTGGAAAGTATTTTTAAATATTTTGTTTACTTCTTCAGTGATTGTCTTAGTCTAGAAATTGTGTGTACCAGACATGTGGGTCAAATCACAGATATGTGTCAATTGACAATTAATTATGCAGCTTCTTTTAGAACCTGGCACAATCACAACAGGCTGTGAATGAATGGACCACACTAGGCAGTTGGGGATTGAATAGAAAGAATCTAGGGCATTTCCCCTCACTGACTGCACAAACTGGTTTAGATTTATTAGCTTTCACAAATAACACAGGTTGGTGACAGAAGTGTGACACACAGGTCTATCTTGGATAGCTCTACACAGCTTTGGACTGTCCTTCATATTGGCTAACATGAATTATCATTGCCTTGGACAATTATTTCGACACAGTAAATGATAAAAAATCTTTTAAAAATACTTTCCGATGGAATTTTGTTTTCTGCCATAGTCTTTGTTGTAGCACTGATTGCATACAATTTTAGGACCATCTTTCAAGAGTGTGTTTATTCTTTATTGACTTCTGCTGGCAGTGCCGAGACGCTTTGTTTCTGTAATTATATTCTCCAATTTACATTGTTTGTTCAAGGGGGTGTCGTATTCACATTCAACCAGGTTTGGGGAACATATTGGTATATGATATTGGCCACCAATTTTATTGCCTATTTAGTAATCAGATCACTTGTGATTCTATGAAAAGAGGTATCGTTGCATATGTCACCCCCGTAACTTTGCATACCTCATAGTGCCTATAGTTAATGAGGAATATCTTTTTGTCCCCCGCCACGTAAGTGGGAGGGGGGCTTGGAAATGCTACCCGTCCGTCCGTCCGTCCGTCTCCACCATGTTGTGAACGCGATATCTCGAGAACAGTTCAACCGATTGACTCAAACTTGGGGGATGACTTGACATCAGTGAGAAGATGGTTGGGATTGTTTTTTACCAAAGTGCGTTATCCAAGATGGCCGCCGTCGGCCATCTTGGATTCCAACCATTCCAAAAATGTTGTGAACGCGATATCTCCAGAACAGTTCAACCGATTGACTCAAACTTGGGGGATGACTTGACATCAGTGAGAAGATGGCTGGAATTGTTTTTCACCGAAAGGCGTTAACCAAGATGGCCGCCGTCAGCCATCTTTGATTTCATCCATCTCCAAAATGTTATGAACACGATATCTCATGAACAATTCAACCGATCAACTTCAAATTTGGGGGGTGACTTCACATCAATAAGAAGATGACTGGAATTGATTTTCACCAAACTGCGTTTACCAAGATGGCCGCCGTCGACTATATTGTTAACGAGATATCTCAAGAACAATTCAACCGATCTACTTCAAACTTGGGATGGCTTCACAATCGTGTGCCATTTTCCGTCCTTCCCTCATAACGTCCTTCCGTCCCTCCTACCGTCCTTCCATCCCAACCATCTTGTGAACGCGATATCTCAAGAACAATTCAACCGATTAACTTCAAACTTAGCGGATGGCTGGGATCTCAGAAGAAAGTCACTCATTTTTCGGCACAACTATGCCACCGGATGATCTTTCTCGATCACCCTGTCCCCTTTCTTCCATAGGCAATTTGCAACATTGTCCTTCACAATTATATCTCCTTCACCTCAACAACACCACACTCCTAGCAACAATTTACCATCACACAAAATATATATGGTCATTATATCCCGTGTGTGTGAGAAGCTCATTCCAGACAAGCTTTTTGGCGGGGACCTGCTAGCTACTCGGCTTGTTCAATCAAAATTGCATATTTTGAAAAGTGACAACAGGTATTCTTGGTAGTTCTTAAATGTTACTGAATTGAAATTATCAAGGAATCGGTCAACAACATGAATCCGAAACGATTTCGGTCAGATATAAGAATCCGGTTTGCATTGATATTGCGCCAAGACCATTATGCTCGTATGAATTCTCAGCTTGCTGTGATATGTTAATTTCAAAATATTCATATATTTTGGATGGCGACAACAATCGTTTGATACCACAACAATAATGCACAATAATGGCCCTTAACTTCGTCTCGTCTTATTCAGACCCTTCGTCGAGTGTGGGTTTGCCTCGTACGACTTATATGAAGTTCATCCCTGTGATCGAATCTGATTTTCTTCCGGAACAAACTTAACCAATCGACGTTGTCCGAAGGGATACTATAATAGCCGCAGCCAATGAAAGCAACAAGAACACACAGAAAAGAAGACGAAGCGAGATTTAGTTGAGTTTGTTCCAATTTTTCTACACGCTATGATTATATTTCTTAATTTTGTGTTATCAGTCAACATGTTTAAGGTTATTTGAGCGCCCCCTTCCAACGAAGTTGGAAGATTGAGGATATTGCAACGGTACCGTATAGTAGTAAGAGAGCAAAATCCTGCTCGAAAATGAGGCTCTAAATTGAAGCTGATGACGTAACGGATGGCGTCACATCCGGGTTAATTGTCAAAGGTCACATCCGGATCAAAAGTCATGTGAAGGTCACTTCCGGTGACGTCCGATCACGTGAACAAGAGTTATCTCCCCGTACATGTAAGACCCCAGTGATCTCCGGGGAATGCATACGGGTGGTCATTTTCAGGTAGGCCTGGGGTGGACAGGGTAGGCCCTTACCGGCGCAGTGGACAATGTTTAATCTAAAGGGAAACCCACGCATCGACATTTGCCGTATAGGGTGTGGCCTCTTGTTTTTCTCGTCTCGCCATGCAAAACACGTTGGCGGAAGTTCCGACGTCATTGATTGAAATCTTCTGAAAAGTTCGCATTGCGCATGCGCACTGGGCAGGCAGATCGAGGTGGGCGTTTTGGTGTCTGGGTGGGCCTATATTGGGTAGATTGGGTTGAATGAGGTGTCCTCGTGAAGTTCTCATGGGGGAGCATCCGACTGGATGGGTGTAACGTGAAGCTGATGTCATTCCACGCATGCGCAGTAAAAAGGGGGCATCGGAATGGACGTTTTTGGGGTCGAGGTGGGTCACTATTGGTCCAAATGGGCCGTGGGAGGTATCAAAGTGAAGTGCTCCTCCAGGGCGATCATGCCATAGGTGGGTGCATGTAAAATTAGGATTGAGTTTGAACATATATAAAATCCGGTAACATGGACTTTACCCCTAAAATGGGGAAAACCCTTATCAACCAGGTCTGGATGGGGTAATATAGTTTCACAGCCGATCAGGGCCTGCAGAGTGAGGCAGGGTTTGTTATCAGGTGCATGTGAAATTAGGATTGGGTTTGAACATAGTAAAAGCGGAACACGGACTTGACCCAAAATAGGGAAAACCCCTATCAACCAGGTCTAGAGGGACTAATATCGGTCCCCGGCGGATCGGAGCCAGCTGAGAAACGCAGGGTGGGTTAGTGCGTGTAAATAAATTTAGGATTTGAATCCCAAAGTTAAAACCAAAAGTTATCTCCCCTAGAGGAGAGTTGTCCGCCCCTAGGGGAGCTCTCCCATTCATCCCAGTGGAGTTACTATAAAAGGCTCTGCTCATATCATTCCTATCCTCTTTCTCCTGTTTGTACTCGACCAGTGCACATCAAGGGAGTGTAATTCAATACAGCTGTTGTTGTTGTGGTATCCGCCGGTTGTATCCTTTATCAAGATTGACTTGTGTTTTTCTTTTCGGAAACTCTTACATTAGTTATGTCTGAGATTCCGATTTCTAATTCTTGTCGTACGTGTGGGCAAGATTTGTCCCGTTTGGACGCCCACACGGCTTGCTTTGCTTGTAAAGAGTTATGTTATCGGCAAACTTCGTGTGCCGAATGTGTGTTATGGGACTCGTCGACCTGGAGGAATTATGCCCAGGCTCGACGTGCATATCTTTTGCGTTCATGTGATGACCCGTCTCTGTCGGAGGTAGCGACAGACGGGTATTGGAAAATTTCCCTGGTATGAAATGTAACGAGGATCTCGACCGTGTGGGCTTGGATTTGTCTCATAGATTTTCAAGTCCACTTTCTGCCACGTCTGTAAATATTCCCCCAGTGGCACTGTCCTGCAGGAAGATAATTTTCAGCTGTTAGACAGCTTGATTGTACCGGTATTGTATTGTTTGAAGCCACTGCCAAACCTGTTCCTTTGTCCGGTTCAACAAAGGCCGCTAGAGCCAGGTCGGCTTTGCCTGAGCGATCCATTGTTCCCGTCAGACAAAAGAATGTTACTTCGCCACATGTTATCTCGCCTATGTCACTTTTGTCAATGGTTCTATTGCGATTAAATAAATAATATTTCTGGGATAGTTTTGTCTGACATTTCTATCTCGGTTGTTTCTAAATTTTGTCGGGCCAATTTTTGATCTCGCTTAGACCACACACGGTTTGTTTTACCGTCAGCCACGTGTTTAGTGTCTTCGGACGTACGTCGCTAAAATAATTTGCTCTTGTCGGAGATTTCAAAATTTTAGCCATGATTTTTCTATATCTTGAAATGATCGTCCGACGATGTTTTCTGAAAGTCAATATGAAATCTCATGCTCAACTAATAACACAGTCCTGCGTGATGGTAGACATTGTTTGTGTAGAGACGCGATATTGAATACACACGGAGTTTCGGCCCGCTGTGCGATGTGGGTTTTTGCGGGCTCTCGCGACCCCGTTTTGTTATCGGTCAGTATGTGAGCCTATTGTGATCTGTACGATAAACGAACAAGTTTTTGTTTCGTTGATTCACGAATTTATGCATTGAATTTTGTGTAAATCTTGTGTAGTATTGTGAATAGTATCCTCACCTGACGCGGGAGGTTCGTTTTTCCCCGCCGGGGAGATCCGATTCTTTATAAGCAGTCCGTCAATTTCCATGTTGTTGTAACTTCTGTTCGGACTTGCAGTTTTTGGTAGTTTCACTTTCATGCATTCAGTTCTTTGTTCCTACCAAAATGTAATCTCTTGTTATATCAAGTATTGATTATGTTTATTTGATATCCTGTGATCAAGAGAGAACTTACAGAGGTTTTTCTCTGCCTTTCATGCTCACGTGTTGTTGTGTTTGTGTTCGTAACCACAACTCAAGCCTATTCACTACGACGCTTTGTTACATTTTAATGGGCTTCTTTACTACTCTTTTTATGTAATTAGGGTGTGTTGAACAACAAAAGAGATCACGTGTTTGTTTATCGTGAGTGATTAAACCCTATTCACTCACTCACCCTTGTTTACTGTGAAAGTGTGCTATTCTTTGAAACACAAACTTCTGTTATTTTACATTGTGTTTTGTTTATGTTTCACACCAAGTTGGTCCCATCTGTATACTGAATTACGCTTATAATTCAGATTGAGTTGAGCATTAATTTTATTTCTTCTCTCTGAGAAAATTTAAAATTATTACCGTGATTGTGAGTGTATTTCCCCGGGAAATCTGTAGAAATACTCTCGTTCGACGACATGTGGAGTGTTTATTGATCTTCTCCTAGTCTGTTGGCCGGGCAAGGATCAAGCCTGAAGTTTTCTCGGTCTTCTGCCTGGGACAGCATTAGTATATTTTCATCGAGCGGTCTTCTTGTATGTTGAGCCCTGCGCAAGGATGACACGCAAATTCGTGAAGTCTTCTATGGTTTTTCTACCAAGTATGATTACCGGTACAGTCTACAAGAACAACAGACTGCTCTTAGCAATGTTCTTTACCGTTTTTCTTCTTCTCGACAGTTTGTTCGTGCTAGGTCATTTCAAATTCTGAATTTTTAATAACCTTACTTTATCTGCCGGCGAGAGACTTTAATGTATTTCCTCTCTTCGGGAATTTTAAATTCTTTGAGGATCTTTTTAGTTTACGTGGAAATCTCTTTGTTCTGGATGTCGGTGGTGTTACTACTTTTGGTTATAAATAGTAACATTGTTTATAAATGTTTAATACTCTCTCCATATAAAACTCCAGTACTGATTTTCATGTACAGGAGCCTAATTACATCGGGAGATGTCATAATGTAATCATGTTCACTTACACAGTAATGATGTTCACTGACACAAAGATCCATAATGCCATTTAGCTCATTGAGGTTACATTTGTGTTTAACGCTAGGAACATTTAATGTGTTCATCTCTACTGCGTTTCTAATTTAAAAAATTATTACAATCGAATTCGGGGTTACTGTTTGCAACGCCTTTCTCGTTTCGCACCTCAACGACGTTCCATTACGTCGTTTCGTTGTCCTCGTACACCTGTACGTCGTTTCTCGCCGTTACGTCGTTATTCTCGTGCTTTTATAAGGTTGTATCCTGCTCCATTATGAGCATGTATATACATTATGTTGATGCAAATGGGGAAATCACTACGTCGTTTATCACACACAACGTTTCTCTCATTTTTCACGTTACGTCCTTCTGTTACACCTTGACGACGTTTCATTACGCCGTCATGTGTTTCTCATACACTTGTGCGTCGTTCGCATACATCTGTTAGACGTTCCGGTACGCCATAACGCCGTTTTTTACGTCATTTCTTCGTTTGCGAGATGCATATTTTATATCTATTCCTCCTCGTTTTTCGGCACTTCCTTCGATTCTCCATCGTCGGTCGTCGGTAGGAGTGGAAGTCCTTCCGTTTGGCGTCAACCTTCCCCTTGTATCAATTCCTCTCGGGTTTTCACATCGAGGTTTACTTAGGTTCGTCGTTACACTACGAAGAGAGTTGTGTTCAAGCCATTTTGGTTCCAGAAATTGTGATGGAATCAAGAGTAATTGGTCTTGAATTCAGCACAGCTTTTGTGTTGATTTATGTTTAACACAGAACCATGTTGATTTCAACACACAAACATTTTGTGTTGAAATCCATTTTACCACAGAATTGTGCTTAAACAACACAATGTTTTCCGCGGTGTACTTGGGGGACAGTTTTTCGACTTTCTCCATCAAGTACTTCGTTCCCGTATAGACCGTTGCACCAGTTTGTTAGACTTTGACATTATGGTTCTGTCATCAACTTTAGGGTTTTTCATTTCTATGCGGGACCTTACTCACTATGTTCGTTTTTCGGGTTCGGTCACTGCAGTGGATTTATTTGTCCTGGTGCCGAGAATGTGATGCCCTTCCCGACTCTATCTCTTTGTTTCCCTGTATTTGACTTCTTCCTTCACCTTTATAGCGTGATATGAAGTTCAACTCGGCACCCTTTAAGGGTTCCGGTCTGTTTGGGCTAGGGTTTTTACATTTTCTACCGGCATCGTCATTAGTCTAAACGACAATATCTCTGCGCTCTTTCGGGTTTTCACTTACAGTCTCGCCGTACTCGCCAGCTGTTACCGAATTGGGATATTCGTGTGGTTCTGTATGCTCGGTTTCGTCCGCCTTTTGAACCTTTACAGTCCGCCTCTCTTTAAGCTGTTTCCTACAAGTCTGCTTTGCTGGCGGCTTTTGCTTTGGCGTCTAGTGTGTCTGAACTTCATGCTCTTGAGAGATCATCTATGACCTGGACGGCGGATTGATCTCGCATTTCCTTTCGACCCATTCCTGAGTTCATCGCCAAAAATGAGTCTGTTCGCTTAGGTCCGTGCGCTCAACGTTCGTACGCCATCCCTGCGTTGTCAGACTTCGTGCATGGCCTCGAAGACGACCTTTCTGTTATGCCCTGTTCGAGCCATTCGCCACTATCTTACTCGTATCGATTCCGCTCGCGGCTCTCGTCGTCTGTTATTTCTGTCCCTTCGCCCGTCCGCAATGCGTGACATTACTAAGAATACCATTGCCGCGTGGTTGAAGAAGACCTTTAAGTGGTCTTATCTATTGGCCATTGACGCTCCCCCACTACTGTCTACTGCTTCTTCTCATGAGATTCGTGCCATCGCTACGTCATGGCCTTTATGGAAGAACTTGTCCCTCCATGAATTGTCCAGTCTTGTGCCTGGACGGCAAACTCCACGTTCACCAATTTCTATCTGAGAGATATGTCAGTGCAATCAGATAGAGTGACCACGCTTGGGCCGCTGATGGCTGCCCAGCACGTGGTCAAGTAATTTCAAAAAGGGGGGGGGGGCATTTTTCATCATCGCAGCAAGCCAGCCAGTTTGCTGTATCATCTCCCAATCATAACATATGTCCACATATTACATGATCACCTAAGAAGTTAGAAATAAGTCAGCTGGCCAGCCATGGACTCTCAAGTCATCAATCAAGGCCTGACACTATGGTGAGTTTTAATCTTTCCCTTAACTGCAGATTTGCTTGTGTCATTTCAGGTTGAAACTGACTTCCTTCTAGATGATCTCAGCTGGGTCACCTACGCTCAACTCCCAAGACAAAGAACTGACACTTTGTGTCTGCAAGACCTGTTCAAGTTTCAAGGTCCAAGTATGGAGAGTTGACGTAAGGCGGCATTGTGGACTGAGAATGGTGTGGCTTGGCGCCCTCTAAGCTTCGGGCAGCGCTCTCCCCGTTCTTAAGGTCCAGCCAAGTATCTCCCTGTATGCACGGGCTTGTAGGCTATTGCCCCCCCAGGACATACAGTGCCTACCAAGAAGACCTTCTAGTAGCCTAAGCGGCCCGGGGTATCCTTCAGCTTGGTAGAATTGTGTACCACACCACGATCACAGCTACATGGATGAAGACGCTCAAAAGATAAGTATCTTCTATTACTACTCCATAATTACCCACTGCATTACCGACCAGGGTTCTTTTTGTTGAGATTTATTGTCATGCCTGTGATCATTTTAGGTAGAGGCTGAGATGGCCGAGTGGTCTGGGCCGTTTGCATTTACTGCTAGCAATTTGGTACCGAACTCTGAGGACGCGGGTTCGTATCCCGCACAGGCTGACCTTTTTCCAGCACTAGTAATTGTACCTTACTGAGAGGCTGTTATCTTAAAAATAATTGGATATAAATGTTATCTACTCAGTAGTAATAGGTCAATTTGCCAGTCGCCATCTCTCAAGTCATCATTTTAGGCCTGACACAATTCTGACTTTTAATCTTTGCCTTTTACTGCAGTTTTGCTTGTGTCATTTCAGGTTGAAACTGACTCTCTTCTAGATGATCTCAGCTGGGTCACCTACGCTCAACTCACAAGACAAAGAACTGACACTGTGAGTAATAATGTTTCTGTTTCAGGTTGCCTGCAGTGTCAGCAACAGGAACTAAAGTACAGAGAGTTGACGATTGCGTAGAGTTGACTCCGGGAGCAAGCGCTGTCAACTCCAATGCATCCTACAAGTCCTGTTCAACTTTCAAGGACCAAGTATGGAGAGTTGACATAAGACGGCTTGTGGACTGAGAGTGGTGTGGCTTGGCGCCCTCTAAGCTTCGGGCAGTACGTGCTCTCCCCGTTCTTAAGATCCAGCCAAGTATCTCCCTGTATGCACGGGCTTGCTGGCTATTGCCCCCCCCCCCCCAGGACATACAGTGCCTACCAAGAAGATCTTCTAGTAGCCTAAGAGGCCCGGGGTATCCTTCACCTTGGTAGGATTGTGTACCACACCACGAGCACAGCTACATGAATGGAGACACTCAAGATAAGTACTACTGTATCAACTCCATGAATTACCCTTTTACGTCTCTGACCAGGGTTCCACTGGTTGAGTATTAATGTCTCATGTTTATACCCATGTCTGTGTCATCCCAGCGGTTACTTAGCCTGCTATTGGAGCTACAACAAGGCCGAGGTTCCCACCTCCATATGTTGGTACTGAGGCATTAATTAAAGCAGGTTTACGATTTGGGAATCAAATATTAAACATTTATAAATAATGTTTCTATTTGTTACCAAATCAAACCTGCTTTAATTTGATTGTCCCTCCCTTCCTTCCCCACACTCCGCGGCCTTGCACACTACAGGTCTCGGTTTATTACAATGAGAAAGAGGATAGGAATGATATGAGCAGAGCCTTTTATAGTAACTCCACTGGGATGAATGGGAGAGCTCCCCTAGGGCCGGACAACTCTCCTCTAGGGGAGATAACTTTTGGTTTTAACTTCCGTTTTTACGGCTTGTATTGTTCTTCCTAATGGAGATTAGGCATTAATTAAAGCAGGTTTGATTTGGTAACAAATAGAAACATTATTTATAAATGTTTAATTTTTGTCTGTTAAATTTCCCTTTCCAAAACTCATTTCCGCAGTATTATGGTAAGCTAATTATCTATTAGTCCTACTTGTTTACATTAATCTACCCCCTTCTGATCAAAACCATGCAAACATTCGTATTTTTGTTTCTAATTATAACAGTGACATTTCACTCAGACACCCGCCGTGAAATATCAGCTCAACAAGTTTTAGCTAGTTTTTTTAAGTTTAAATTGGACTTTAAACCGCCTTGATGAAAAAAACTTAGTGTAATAGTTATCCAGAATAAACAGGAATTCGAGTAGATCCCATTAGACAGATTAAAAATGTATTTGACAATAGAATTCAAGCAAAAAATTAGGATTAATTCATCAGATGTATAGCGGGACACATTTTGCTTGATTTCTAGCCTTTCATTTTTGTACAAAATCCGAGATTTAAACGTTTATTTCTCGAAAAGTATCCATGCTACCCTTTTGAAATTTGGCATGCTTGTTACTTATAAGGTGATCTAGTAAACTTTATTTCACTTTTTGTAAGTTCGGATTAATTTTTTTATTATTCAACTTTTAAGACAAACAACCGTAAAAAAGTACGCTTTTTTCAATTTATTTTAGTAAAATAGTTGTAAAAACAAAACCAGGCAAAAATTTAAAAAAATGAGATAAAGTTTACTAGTTCGAATTGTCTCCTATCAAGGTATACCATCAAAGTTGAAACAAGACCAACAGTTTTCATGAAATTTCAATTGAAAAATGGACGCTATTTTCATTTTAATTTTTTAAAATTGAAATATTTTCTACACAGTAGAAGCGTCGGGTATACAAATCAATTTGTTGGAATCCCTACGATGTAAGCTTTCATAAAATATATAGTTTATTATGGTTATCGTTTATATTTACTGATACAGACGACAAATTGTCATGGGGGTGCAAAAACTGCCTCTAAGGGGATAGCTATCCTTAAGTTGTTGAAATACATTATTCAAAAATATTGACAGAAAACGTTGTTTTGGAAATGGAGGAAAAACAATGTAACCACATGAATTCCATTAGGAGAGGCCTGAAGTGTCCGACCATTGAAGAACCTCTTTTTCTGAATTTTGACCAGTCATACGCGTACATTGTTTGCAAAATAATCGTTCAGATGAATAATTTCATCAATTTATTACCCAAATCGTAAACCTGCTTTGATTAAATGCCTAATCTCCATTAGGAAGAACAATACAAACTGTTAAAACGGAAGTTAAAACTAAAAGTTGTCTCCCCTAGAGGGGAGTTGTCTGCCCCTAGGGGAGCTCTCCCATTCATCCCAGCCAGGGTACTATATAAGCTCTGCTCACACCCATTCATATCCTCTTTCTCAGTTTGTACTCGACCAGTACACATCTAGGAAGTGTTAAAGCAATACAGCTGTGTTGTTGTTGTTACCGCCGGTTATATCCTTTTGAAGATTGACTTGTGTTTTTCTTTTTCGGGAAATTCTTCTTACATTAGCTATGTCTGAGGTTTCTGTTCCCGTTTCTAATTCTTGTCGCGCGTGTGGGCAAGCGTTGTCCCGTTTGGACGCCCACACGGTTTGTTTTGCTTGTAAAGATTTGTGTATATCGCCAAGCCACGTGTGCGGAATGTTCGTTATGGGTTTCTGCTACCTGGAAGAATTATGCCCAGGTCCGTCGTGCTTACTTGTTACGTGCGTCTGAGGATTCTACACTATCGGTGGTCGATAGACGGCTCTTAGAAATTTTCGCTTAGATTTGTCTCATACATTTCAAAGTCCAGTTTATCGGCGTCTGTAAATATTCCACCTGTGGACCGTCCCACAGGAAGGTATTTTCAACTTCTAGACAGTCTGACCTCTACACGGTTTGGCATTGTCTGGAGTCCCTGTCAAACCGGCTCCATTGTTCAGTTAACAAAGGCTTCTAGAGCCAGGCCGGTTTTACCAAAGCGATCCATTGTCTCCGTCGGACAAAAGAATTTCGACTTCACCGTGAACTGGGAGAAGGGCTATAATCCTTTTCCTAAACTTGTATAAATAATTTTCCGGGATAATTGTTTGTCTGACATTTTATCCTGGTTGTTCTAAATTTTTGTCGCTCGTGTGGGTTATTTTTGAACTCGCTTAACCCTCACACGGTTTGTTACCGTCAGCCACTTGTTTAGTGTCTTCGGACGTGAGTCGCTAAAATATTTTGCTCTTGTCGGAGTTTTCAAGATTTTTAGCCATGATTTTTCTATATCTTGAAATGATCGTCCGACGATGTTTCTATTTGTGGATATGAGATCTCACGCTCAGCTATGAACACGGTCTGCGTGATACTAGACTGTGTGTATTCAATTTCGCGGTCTCCTCAACCGACAATGGGTTTCGGTCCGCTGTGTTTGAATGTTTAATCTTTGTATTTATTACCCAAATCGTAAACCTGCTTTGATTAAATGCCTAATCTCCATTAGGAAGAACAATACAAACTGTTAAAACGGAAGTTAAAACTAAAAGTTTTCTCCCCTAGAGGGGAGTTGTCTGCCCCTAGGGGAGCTCTCCCATTCATCCCAGCCAGGGTACTATATAAGCTCTGCTCACACCCATTCATATCCTCTTTCTCAGTTTGTACTCGACCAGTACACATCTAGGAAGTGTTAAAGCAATACAGCTGTGTTGTTGTTGTTACCGCCGGTTATATCCTTTTGAAGATTGACTTGTGTTTTTCTTTTTCGGGAAATTCTTCTTACATTAGCTATGTCTGAGGTTTCTGTTCCCGTTTCTAATTCTTGTCGCGCGTGTGGGCAAGCGTTGTCCCGTTTGGACGCCCACACGGTTTGTTTTGCTTGTAAAGATTTGTGTATATCGCCAAGCCACGTGTGCGGAATGTTCGTTATGGGTTTCTGCTACCTGGAAGAATTATGCCCAGGTCCGTCGTGCTTACTTGTTACGTGCGTCTGAGGATTCTACACTATCGGTGGTCGATAGACGGCTCTTAGAAATTTTCGCTTAGATTTGTCTCGTACATTTCAAAGTCCAGTTTATCGGCGTCTGTAAATATTCCACCTGTGGACCGTCCCACAGGAAGGTATTTTCAACTTCTAGACAGTCTGACCTCTACACGGTTTGGCATTGTCTGGAGTCCCTGTCAAACCGGCTCCATTGTTCAGTCAACAAAGGCTTCTAGAGCCAGGCCGGTTTTACCGGAGCGATCCATTGTCTCCGTCGGACAAAAGAATTTCGACTTCACCGTGAACTGGGAGAAGGGCTATAATCCTTTTCCTAAACTTGTATAAATAATTTTCTGGGATAATTTTTTGTCTGACATTTTATCCTGGTTGTTCTAAATTTTTGTCGCTCGTGTGGGTTATTTTTGAACTCGCTTAACCCTCACACGGTTTGTTACCATCAGCCACTTGTTCAGTGTCTTCGGACGTGAGTCGCTAAAATATTTTGCTCTTGTCGGAGTGTTCAAATTTTTTAGCCATGATCTTTCTATATCTTGAAATGATCGTCCGACGATGTTTCTATTTGTGGATATGAGATCTCACGCTCAGCTATGAACACGGTCTGCGTGATACTAGACTGTGTGTATTCAATTTCGCGGTCTCCTCCACCGACAATGGGTTTCGGTCCGCTGTGTTTGAATGTTTAATCTTTGTATTCATGGTTTGACTTGTTCAAACTTGTTTCACTTTGTTTGGAGGGCTTTGGTGTGGGACCTCCCATTGAGAAGGTAATATCCTGGACAAAAGTCTGACAATGCGGGTTTCAGCAGATCTTTTGTCAATTGTGTTTCGTGAGTCTTATGCCGAATTGTTGCCATTCTTTAGCCCGGACTCTCGCGATCCCGTTTGGCATCGGTCAGTATGTGAGTCTATGGTGACAAGAGTTATTTTGTCGGGTTCTGTACGATAAACGAACAAGTTTTGCTTCGTTGATTCTCGATTTTATGCATTGTATTTTGTGTAAATTTTCCGTTGAAAAGTGAAATGTACTCCCGCCTGACGCGACAGGTTCGTTTTCCCGCCGGGGAGATACGATTCTTATAAGCAGTCCGTCAATTTCCATGTTGTTGTTGTTGTTCGGACTGTATAGCTTTTGGTAGTTTTACTCTCATGCATTCAGTTCATTGTTCCTACCAAAATGTAACCTCTTGTTATATCAAGTATTATTATGTTTATTTGATATCATGTGTTCAAGAGAGATCTTACAGAGGTTTATCTCTGCCTTACATGCTTACGTTGTTGTTGTGTTGTGTTCGTTGCCACAACTCAAGCCTGTACGCTACGACTTTGTTACATTTTAATGAGCTTCTTTACTACTCTCTTTATGTAATTAAGCGTGTGTTGAACAACAAAAGAGATCACGTGTTTCTGTCTTTTGTTTTTGATAATAGCAGGAGTGCTATAAATCGCTCCCCTAATGTCGTTTTTGGAGTATATATCACACTCCTGATGGCATTCAGTATGTAGAGAAGTGATTGTAAGGAGTGTTGTTTCCACTCTCCTGGATCAATTTTAGGAGAGTGATGTGATCACGCTCCTCAAAAGCGAATAACTGGTGTTTGTTTATTGTGAAACTGTGCTATTTCTTTGAAACACAAATTTCTGTTACTAAACATTTTAATGTGTTTATTTTTCACACCAAATGGGCCCATCTGTATTCTGTTTTACATTACAATTCAGATTGGGTTTAGCATTAATTTTATTTTTCTTCTCTCTGAGAAATTTATAATTATTAGCTTGAGTGTGAGTGTATTTATCCGAGAAATCTTTAGAAATACACTCGTTCAACGACACGTGGAGGTTTTATTGATCTTCTCCTGGTCTGTTGGCCGGGCCTAGATCAAGCCTGAAGTCTTCTCGATCTTCTACCGGGGACAGCATTAGACTTTCATCGAGCGGCCTTCTTGTGTTTTGAGCACTGCGCAAGCATGACACGCAAACTCGTGAAGTGTTCTTTTGTTCTTTTCTTCCGAGTATGATTACCGGTACAGGCTACATGAACAACAGACTGCTCGTTAGCAATGTTCTTTACTGTTGTTTCTTCTCGACAGCTTGTTCGTGTTAGGTCATTTCAAATTCTGAATTTTAATGACCTTACTTTATCTGCCGGCGAGAATCTTCTAATGTATTTCCTCTCGTCGGGAATTTTAAATTCTTTGAGGATTTTTCTAGTTTACGTCGATATCTCTTTGTTCTGGATGTCGGTGATGTTACTACCAGCGGAGTTACGTTTGTGATTAACGCCAGGAACATTTAAGGTGTTCATTTCCTCTGCGTTTTCTAATTTCATTACACCTCTACGACGTTCCATTACGTCGTCTCGTTGTCCTCGTACACTTGTTCGTCGTTTCTCGCCATTACGTCGTTTTTCGTACTTTATAGGCGCGTTCACATCGTTTCTCCCGTTTTTCAGATTTACGTCATTCTGTTACACCATTGACGACGTTCCATTACGCCGTCACGTCTTTCTTATACACTTGTGCGTTGTTCCCGTACATCTGTTAGACGTTCCGGTACGCCATAACGCCGTTCTTCACGTCATTTCGTCTATGCCTCCATGGTTTTGCGAGATGCATATTTTATATCCATTCATCCTCGTTTTTCGGCGTTACGATTCACCATCGTCGGTCGTCAGTGGGAGTGGAACTCCTTCCGTTCAAAGTCAACCTTCCCCTTGTATCAATTCAGCTCGGGGCTTTTACATCTAAGGGTTACTTAGGTTCGTCGTTACTTTGGGGGACAGTTTTTCGACTCTCTCCATCAAGTACTTGGTCCTCGTTTAGACCGTTGGACCAGTCTTTTAGACTTTGGCATTATAGTTCCGTCATCAACTGATAGAGTTTTCATTAAAAAGAGGGAAAACAGGACCTTACTCATTACGTTCGTTTTTCGGGTTTGGTCACTGCAGTGGATTTATTCGTCCTGGTGCGAGAATGTGATGCCCATCCTGATTCTGCCTCCTTTTTTTTTTCCTGTAACTGACTTCCTTCACCTTTATCGTGTTATGAAGTTCAAATCAGCACCTTTTAAGCATTCCGGTCTGCTTGAGGCTAGGGTTTCCGGCATCGTCATGAGTCTAAACGACATTATCTCTGCGCTCATTCGGGCCTTCGCGTTACAGTCTCGCCGTACTCGCCAGCGGTTACCGTAATGGGATATTGGTGTGGTTCTGTGTGCTCTGATTCGTCCGCCCTTTGAACCCTTACAGTCCGCTTCTCTAAAAGCTGTTTCCTATAAGACTGTTTGTGTTGGCGGAGTTTGCTTTGGCGTCTAGAGTATCGGAACTTCATGCTCTTGAGTGATCATCTATGACCTGGACGGCGGATTGGTCGCGTATCTCCTTTCGACCCGTCCCCGAGTTCATCGCCAAAAATGAGTCTGTTCGCCTAAGTTCGTGTGCTCAACGTTTGTATTCCATCCTTGCGCTATCAGATTTCGAACATGACCTTGAAGACGACCTTCTGTTATGCCCTGTTCGAGCCATACGCCACTATCTCACTCGTACCGATCCCGATCGGGGCTCTCGTCGTCTATTATTCTTGTCCCTTCGGCCGTCTGCAGTGCGTGACATTACTAAGAATACCATTGCTTCTTGGTTGAAGACCATTAGGTGGTCATATCAGTTG